>JAUTCA010296489.1:0-10601 GCA_032362005.1 Nodopelta heminoda | reverse complement strand
TTTTGGTCTATAAGTGTGCCAGGGGTACTATGCAGCGAGTCCTGAGCGTAATAAAGTATCCATGGTGTGAGAGGATGAGGGAAACTGTACATAGATGATGGTGACCCACAGGAACAGTGCTAGTATCTCCGTGTTGGCTTCACGCACTTATTCCAATATTCCACTACCATAAACATGTATATGGGGGGAATACAGAAACACGGAGACAAAATAGTAAGCCAGAAATATAGTAAGGAATAGGAGCCAGAACATAAACCCAAACCTGTAGCGTTAACATATCTCCGCTGGATTCATAAACGCGGTACGCCAAAAGACATTGCTGATACGCAACACACATGTACGCGCGCATACTGTGCCATACACACACACGCACGCGCGCGCGCACACACACACACACACACATACACTATCTCTCTCTCTCTCACACACACACACACACACACATACATTATTATTACATAATTCCCATATTTATGATATTATGCACACACACACACACACACACACACACACACACACACACACACACACACACACACACACACACACACACTCTCTCTCTCTCTCTCTATGTCTATAAACTGAATGATAATACACATTTTGTTATTCCCCCAATAGTGTAGCTATGCAAGCATATATCATTAATAGTGAATTGTACCATGGTCACTTTGAATGTTTCAGATATAAGATTATTCCTCTCCACTCTTCTTTGTCAAGTGAGGAGCAGCATTCAGTGTTTCTGTAAGTTTTACACCTTAACTAGTTTTGTTGTCATGTATCTACTTTGTATGTCATCAAACAGGGGTCGATTAATTTGCCCTGGACTATGGTTGTGGTCTGCAACTCTCAGGCTTGTTTTCCTCTGAAATCGCAATTGTCTGTTGCCATGCCTGTACAATGCCATGCCTGTATGATGACATCAATGGATAGCAGATGGAATAGACACAGACACTGTTCTTTAGGGCATCTCTGGTTGCCTTCAGCATGGAGAGAGTTAAAGGATAACAGATAGACAGCCAACATCTTCTATTTATTATTTTGAGTTTTAATGTTACAAATGTTTGAAGTGTGTTCTGAATTTCCTCCAGACGACCAAAGATCGGCGTCACGAAGATCGTAATCTCGACCAATCTAGCAGAGACGTCGGTCACCATCGACGACATCATCTTCGTCATCGATGCCGGCCGAATGAAAGAGAAGAGGTAAATTTGAAACATCATATTCTTAACCCTCTCCCTGCCGGATTGGGCACAGGCACTGCTCTTTAGTGGAGGCATATCCGGTTGCCTCCAGCATGGAGAGCGTTAACATGTAGCATCAGTCTGAAATTGTTTTTCTGTACTCCGCGTCCTAGATACGATTCTTCTAAAGGCATGGAGAGTCTGGAGACTGTGTGGGTGTCGCGGGCCAACGCACTCCAGAGGAAAGGTCGGGCGGGCAGAGTGGCATCGGGAGTCAGCTTCCATCTGTTCACGGGTCACCGCTTTGAACACCACCTCCGAGGACAGCCAATCCCAGGTGAGCCTCACTCTCATTGGTTGTCGTCGGATTATCCCACGGGATTGGCACTCATCAATGGTCATCTGCAAATTGTGTATTCCATTGTTAGTTTTAGCTATTTTTAATGTGAGTTTGGCACTCATCTGCATATAGTATTCAACTATTAGTTTTAGCTGTTTGTAAAGTGAGTTTCAGAACCGTAAACGTATTCTTCGTTGCAGAGATCCAGCGGGCTCCACTCGAGCAGATTGTGCTTAGAATCAAGATGCTTCCGCTGTTCAAGAACAGAGGAATACTGGTAATGTTGAACCTTCTTACCATACTCAGTCAGTGGTTTCAATAGGTGCCGGCGACCGCAAAAATTATCCGTCTATTTCTCTAATTTTGCTGTCTACTTTCAATCTTGTTGATACAACTTTGTAGATGAAAGTATGATGTATGTAGACCTTTTGCCTATTACTTTTGCTACTCTGCCACCTACTTCTGATTCTACTGAAACCACTGTCTGTTGTAAGCAGGGAAGAGTTAGAGGTAAATTTGATACGATATGTAATAGAGGTTTGATTAATTTAAGCTTCTCCCTGCTGGAGACACCTATTTTAAAATGCCCAGTGTATGTTGCAATTAATCTAGCAAAGGTTTGAAGAGAACTCAGATCTTGGCTTCCACTGATACACCAGTATCCAAATGTAATATTCAGTCAAAGTTTTAAAATACAAATATGACCGTACATGTTTTCTTCTGGATCAACAGGAGGTCCTCATGGATTTGATTGAACCTCCAAAAGACGATGCCATTGCCGACGCCATCAAACGGCTGTACGATCTTGGAGCTCTCGACGAAATAGAGGTACGTGCTTGTTTCACGATAGATGTTGTGTTATGCTTTTTGTGATCGAATTCCTTACATTAAATTTTTTTTTTTTAATAGTTTGATTGATGATTTTTATTTCATGTATAACTTGCATTAGGTTCGAGATCTAATTATTTACTTTCTTCAGGGATGAGTTGTAGTGTAATGGTAGAATGTTTGGACCGCAGCCAAAGGCCTCAGTTTCAAATCCTCTAAGGATCCCGGCATCAATGTTCACGAAAATAACCTTTCTGACACAATCATGATATTAATAATAATCTACTTTGTTGTTATCAGGACTTGACACCTCTGGGATACCATCTGGGATCACTACCAGTTGATGTGCGGTAAGTGGTCGGCCATCAAATACATTGGGTCCAAACCCTCAGTGGTCAGTTAATACTGCACTGGAAATGTTCAAGTAGGGGCCTGCTCCTTTCTAGCTGTTCTGTCTACTTTATGTCCAACGCATGCACAGTTACCAAGGATCAACACTGCACAGTGTAACTGCGTATGCGTCTGACAGAAAGTACAGACAGAATAGCTAGAAAGGAGCAGCCCTCTGTTGTTCATCTTCTCCCAGTACGGTCTTGAGTCGACCCCTCCCTCATTTGTATAAGGTGTGCCAGTGTCTTTTTAGCTTTACATGTGATGTACATTTACAGGATAGGCAAACTGATGCTGTTCGGCGCAATCTTCCGGTGTCTGGATGCTGCTCTTACTATTGCTGCAACTCTCAGTTCTAAATCTCCATTTGTAAGTCTGTGTTGCTTCAGGTTATTTTCCCAAATAAATGGTGTGTCATACATTAAATACATGTTGAAAATCATCTCTCTTGTCATCACATTCGTTGTGTATGGGTGAAAGATTCCCGCTGTGATGTAAAACAATAATTCACAAGGATATTTTTACAGTACCTCATTATAATGCACCTCCTCATTATAACGCACCTCCATGTACTGCAGAATTGGGTAAACCACAGTGTCAGAGGTGGACTCCCATGTATATTTTCGTACTTCAATATTATGCTGACCATGTTTCCATTTAGCCAGTTGTTAAATTCAGGTTGAACCGTTTCAGGTTTCGCCGTTCGACAAGCGAGACGAAGCCGACAAGAAGAAGCTGGAGTTTGCTGTTGGAAATTCTGATCATTTGACGATGCTCAAAGCGTATATGGTCATTACATTTTACATCCACGGCCTCAATCTCTCCCTTTATCGGCCATTTGTTACATTGTCATTGAAATTTACATCCAAGGGGATCAAATCTCATGAATAAATTCATGAATTGTTTATAAATCATGCTCTCTTATGGAAGCAAGTTGCATTAAAATTTGGAGTATTCGATTTCAATATTTTTATGTGAATGGCAATTTGTGGTATTTTTATACAGCTTTTGTGTTTGTTTGCTAGGCCTGGGTGGATGTCAAGGAAAGGGGAAACCATGCTCAATATGTCTTCTGTCGGGAGAACTTCCTGTCCATCAAGTCCCTGCAGGTGAGGAAAGCAGTCGGGACTGTCTGATAAAACATTGAACATGGATGGATCTTTCCATCTGTGAAACCAGTTACTTTGATGTAATGTCCTGAAAGTCAAGAAAATCCAGAAGCACTATTCTAGGCCTGGGACTGGTCGTGTATGGGTGAAATATTCCGGCGGCGACGTAAAGCACTAATTCAATCAATCAATCTAGGCTTTTGGAATCTAGGTTTCTATAGCTGTTGTCAAATTTTTCTGCTAACTGTCTGATGGGCTGCTGCTTTCTAGCTGTTCTTTCTGTACTTTCTGTCCGAAGCATGCGCAGTTACACTGTGCGTAGTTGATCCTTGGTAACTGCGCATGCATCGGACAGAAAGTAGAGACAGAACAGCTAGAAAGGAGCAGGACTCTAGTATACATGCGCCTATGATTCTGATGCGTTATTGCTCTGCTTTAGATGCTGTGCAGCCTGAAGCAACAGTTCGTGGAGCTGCTGTCTGACATCGGCTTTGTGAAGGAGGGAGTAACTCTGAGAGACGTGGAGAGGGCCGCAAGATCTGGTGGCAGAGACGGCGTGGTGGAGGCCACGGGAAGCGAGGTCAGAGTTATGTCCCTTTAATTGGTGTTACAGCAAGTTCAGAGTTATGTTTTAGTTTAAACATATTTTATTCGAGATGAAATGGATAGGTTACAAGTTATTACAACTTAGGTGAAAACGCTCCAGAGTTATGTCCATTGTGAACGGTTGTTGAGGTCAGGTTCCATGTGGTGGAGGCCACGGGAAGGGAGGTCAGAGTTATGTCCCTTTGTTGTTACACCAAGTTCAGAATTATGTCCCTTTGTTGTCACGAGGGCCAAAGTTGTGCCCCTTTATTATCATGGCAGAGTTCAGTCGCTTTGTTCTTACTACTATCTCTATTATCCATATGCTTGCTAACTGACAAATCTATCCTGTAAAGGGATTACGAAAATTAATTTAGATCTTTTAGTACGAAGCAGTGTTCGAAATTGGAGGTATCCTATAAGGACCAGTAGAAATGCGTGTTTTTTTGGTAAACATTTGTTATTTGTATCATTATTCCGGCCAGTAAGTTTTAAAGATAACTTTCGATCACTGGTAGGAAGGATAGATCCAAAAGTAAATCTTAAATTTATAGCGAGAAAGTTAATTTCTCATAAATTTTTTTTCTAGTTTGAGAATGTGTGGGTCTAGTAAAGCCGAAATGTTCATGTCAGTTCATTTGTATTGCAGGCAAATGTGAACTCCAAGAACTGGAAGCTTGTATCTGCGGTGCTGGTGGGTGCGTTGTACCCCAATGTAGTGCAGATCCTCACCCCTGAGACCAGATACAGTAAGACCAGTGTCGGTGAGTCTCCGCAAACATCTCACTATACATGAAACGCAACTATTTATCCAAATATTCGTGGACAATAGCATCACTTTGTGTATTGAATTCATCATGAACCCAAAGTATTTTCTCTAGAACCACCTCTGTGGGATAGTGGTTAGAGTGTTTGCCTGGAGTGCGGTAGGTTCATTGGTTCGATCCCCACATCATACCTAAAGATGATGATCTGTACATCCTAAGATATAATGATCAAAGACAGATTCCTAAATAATTTGCTGAAGTGGTTCACCACATCCTCTCTAGCAACAGCAAAAGCAATCCTCATTCATTTATTAATTTTCTATTATTATTAATTATTATTGTTTCTAGTCTGTCTAATGTTCTGAAATTAAAAGAAAAAGAAATGTTTTGCAATCACAGGAGCAGTGATGAAGGCCCCTAAGCCAGAGGAAATGAAGTTCAAGACGAAAATGGATGGTTATGTGAGTTGTATTTTATATGTTTGGCATACATACTTTTGGTATATATTTGCTCAGACATCGAAGCTGAAGGAATAATATTTACAAACATTTCATTTGAAGTACTTTATGGAAGTGTGATCATAGCTCATTGGTTGTGTGTCAAATGACAAAAAAAAATGGTCGAGTTTGAATCCTCTTTTAGAAGCACAAAAGTATTTCTGCAGTAGAAAATTGCATTACAAATAGTAATGCAGTTGATATTAATTCTCATCCTTGATTTATTGGTATCAACTGTGGTGGTAAATCATTGTTGTTGCCGGTCCTCATCTCTCCATTGACAAATAACCATGCTATTTCTGAAATACTATGAAAAATAAAGGATGGCATATGCATTTGAAAGATATCATTCTAATGCCTTGAAAGGCAGCTAGGGTGGTATACTCCCCAAGAAGTTGGGGCGGGATGTAGCGCAGTGGTAGAGTGTTGGACTTCGGAGCCAAAGGTTCCAGGTTCAAATCCCGCCCCGGAGGGCCCGGCATCAATGTTCACGAAAGTTACCTTTCTGACGCGATATTGATAGGATGCACTGAGTGGCAATGCAGTTATCATCCTTGGTCTTGTCAGTACCAGCCGGTGCTCGCAGGTTTACTGCAACATTCAGCGCTACGGATGTTGCGGGTTTCCTCCTGCCCTAAACTGACAAGTCGTGATATTAGTGGAAGATTTTGAAAGCGACTTTAAACCCCAATACAAACAAAAAAAAATCCCCAGGAAGTTGAGAAGGAAAATAAGAGCACAGTGCTCCATTGACCAAGGTAGTAATGTAGCACTGAGCACAGGTTTGAGTGTGACATTATTATTATTCTTATTCTTATTATCATCATCATCATCATCATTATAATAATCCATTATCCTTCCATGTTATAGGTGTCTGTTCATCCATCGTCAGTCAACTTTCAAGTGCGTCACTACGAGAGTCCGTACTTGGTGTATCACGAAAAAGTGAAAACATCCAAGGTATGTATTGATTAATTAATAATTAGATTGATGACAAGTGTCATTATGAAAGCACATTGATATTATGGATCCAGTTGATGTCAACTATTTTTTCCTCCTTTTGATGTCAAGTATTATGGATCATATGGATCCAGTTGATGCTACAATGGAATCATTAATAATGTTGAGTATTATAGAGTCACTTTCCAGACATCTTTGCTTGTCTTAAATTGCATTTTCGTAACATAAATAGAGATTAATACACGAGCTAGTGTGACATATTGATTTTACGGCACAAGTTCCTTCAAAATTGATATTTTCCGAGCGACAGCTTTAGAGTAACAAGTGTCCTAAAATCAACATGTCACACTAGCGAGTGTGTTAATTTCTTTATCCAACAATAAGTAGGGATATTCGGGGGGGGAAATGAAAATGTACAAATTCCATGAGACATTTGAGTTACAGAGCAGAATGAATTGTGACATCATTTAAAGTGACGTCACATATAATACGTTGCAAGTCCTTCACCTATAACTCCATGAATGACTTACAAAAGTCTCAGAAATGGTCCAACTTTAGATCTATATTTATATTTTAGCAACGAATGGCTTGTGGAACACTATTTTAGGCAGTAGTTCGGTTTGTCAAATGATTACATTCCAAAATATGGCTGTAGTAATTTCGTAGTAGAATGTTATGAATGAAAAGATAGTTCTGTCTATGACAGCCGTGGGAAATTTTGCGTTAACTGACCAATGGAAATCATTGCAGGTGTTATGCACCATATTGGAAAATATGAAATTTTTATGTCATGACTTATGCATCACCGTATGCCATACATTTTAGCCTGCTATAAGACTAGCACAGATAGTATAGTTGTTGTACGACTGTTGGTGTTCAGGTCTACATCCGTGACTGTACCATGGTGTCCGTGTACCCACTGCTGCTGTTTGGCGGCGGCGCTTTGTCCGTGGAACTCAATAAGGGCAGCTTCATACTCTCCATCGACGACGGCTGGATCCGCTTCATGGTCAGCACACATCAGGTACAGTAGCCATTTGAAGCAACACTACTGTTTTTGGAGCTATGGCTGCATGCAACATCCTTTCCATTTTCCTATGTACAATGTCCAAAAATAAATGACTTATTTTAATGTTATAATATTTTTTTTTAAACATACCGGTATTTAATGTTTTTATATTTTATTCGACAAAAGTTTCCCCTCCTTTAAAAAATAAATGTCCTAAAGTTTTGTAGGTGTTCAAACGGTACGCATTTGAATGAATCGTTCGTAAAATCCCTTACATAGTAAGTATATAAATATTATAATTTGTATACAAGATTTAGTTGTGTATTTTTGTCGTGATCAGTTAACACACAGCCCTCGGGTGTTACCGGCATCTATTGCACTCCGTTTCAGGAATTACCCCTCAGGCTGCGCCTTTGGGCTAATTCCTTCAACATTGTGCATTACATACTGCAACGCCCTCGGGCCGTGTGTTAACCATCACATAGCACAATCTCTACTCATAGTACTTTACCTGCCCGAGACGGAATAGTGCAAACATGTAATTAAAGCTATATAATACCCTGGCGTTAACTGTCACATATGATCATGTCCTCCACCAGGTTGCTGAGCTAGTGAAGGAACTGAAGCATGAGCTAGACGTCCTTCTGGAGGACAAGATCAAGATGCCGCACATGGACCTGTGTACCTGTCCCCGCGGCAGCCGGATCATCTCCACCATCGTCACCCTCGTGTCGACGCAGTAGTCTATGGAGTAGAGTGACCCTTGTGTCACGGCAGTAGCATGTGGAAGACTTGTGTTGGTATATGCTACAGAGTGACACTTGTAGTGGTCTAAGGAACAGTGACACTCGTGCCAGTTAAATTGTTCTGTGAAGCAGTGTGACCTTTGTGATACATGTGTCAATACAGTAGTCTCGGGAACAGACTGACACTTGTATCAATGGAGCAGTCTGTGGAACACCCGACGCACCTGTCAATTCAGTAGTCTCGGGAACAGACTGACACTTGTATCAATGGAGCAGTCTGTGGAACACCCGACGCACCTGTCAATTCAGTAGTCTCGGGAACAGACTGACACTTGTATCAATGGAGCAGTCTGTGGAACACCCGACACGCCTGTCAATTCAGTAGTCTCGGGAACATGTGGAATATGGTAGTGAAACTCTTGTCAACGCAGTAATCATGGAATGGTGACACTACGGGGCTGCTCCTTTCTAGGTGTTCTGTCTGTACTTTCTATCCGAGGCATGCGCAGTTACACTACAGGGCTGCTCCTTTCTAGTTGTTCTGTCTGTACTTTCTGTCTGACACATGCGCAGTTACCAAGGATCACCACCGCACAGTTATACACTGCACAGTGTAACTCTGCATGGGTTGGACAGAAAGTACAGACAGAACAGCTAGAAATGAGCAACCCCCTGATGTCTGTACTTTCTGTCCGAGACATGCACAGTTACAAAGGATCAACACTGCACAGTTAGTGTAACTGTGCAATTCTCGTACAGAAAGTACAGTCAGAACAATTAGAAAGGAGCAGCCCCTACAACACCACTCATCACAATAGACTGTGGAGGAGAGTGACACTTGTGTCAATGCAATGGTCCGTGGAACAAGAATATTTACATGAGCATTCATATCTATGACATTGTTAACTTGTGAATATTTAGCAATACAAAGATATGATCTGTTCAGTTTTGTTAATGGTATGCCGTAATTATGTCTACCATAGATGTTCTAGCAGATGTAAATACAAATTAAATACTGAAAATAAGCATGTGTTCTTCCAGACTAGGATATTGTTCTGTGATTATTATTGAACTGTACTATAGGCCTACATGGACATACTTAATAGCTGGTTGTCATCTTGTGAGAATACTATTTTGGGAGATAACAGTGTGGATGTTTTATATATGGTCCTGACATCAATGCAGAAATATGTAATACAACAAATTATATGTTTTATTTATATTTTAATATATATTTTTTGCTTAGACATCTGACTGAATACTTGTGCCATATTTGTTGAAATATGTACATACGATTGTTATTTATTATCAATGTAATAATTATTTAATGTTTCAAAATTATGACCACAACAGTTAAGCATAAGAAAGGTGCTAGATGTGTTAAGCATGATGGAATGTATTCAACAACATTGTAATGCATTAAGAAAATTATCATTGTAATACGTTAAGAAAGTTTTAAAATCATTTTGACATTTATTTATTAGCAGCAATAAATTAAACCAACAACAGCCACAATACGTTTGTTATTTACTATGCACTCTACAAAGTTATGGTACTCAAGATTCCAGCAGTATGGGCCATAGCAGAAGTGTGCACACATACAACTCCCAACTCCATGGGGATGATACCTGTCATTTTTTTTGTTATGAACTGCATAACTAGGAAACATTCCTGAACCAGAATGAAGCTGGAAGAGAGAGATTTACATGCAAATAATCTTGCCACTTAAAGGCATAATATCACAGTTGGTAGACCTGTATAGTAGACAAACACATTTAGAATTGAGACTAATTACGTTTGATGTATCCACTCAAAAGTTGTTTACTGATGTACTTAGTTGCCAGTACTCCATAGTTATCAAAATATGAATGTTTTATATGAATATAGGGAACATTCTGCTATTTAGCTTGTCTTTGTTGCATCAACTGAACTATATGAAGGAATTGCGAGAAAATGTTGCCATTGCGTAGTAGTATATTTTAAAGTCGTACCACTGAGTTATGTTCCCTTGCATTGACATAATGAAGCAAATAAAAATACGATCATATTCAGGTTGTCTATCAGTAGAAATACTACAGGGTGTTACAGTGAATATGTGTCTACCAAACGGCCGTGGAAAGGTTTTTGGAAATACAAACATGATTTTATGTATGTCAAGTGAATGTATTTTGCAGTTGTAGCTAAGAACT
>JAUTCA010296378.1:0-10605 GCA_032362005.1 Nodopelta heminoda | reverse complement strand
AAGTTAGTTTCTATCGCTGTTTTCAGCTACGTCATCAACCAGATCTTGGCCGAGAAGAAGCTGGAGCTTACCGTGACCGTCAGCATTTGTCTGAAGGAGAACAACTGCATCTTTGTGAAGAAATTGTTGGACAAAACTAAAATACCGCAGCCCTTCTGTGACTGGACAGCGAAACTCAATGCCAACAGTTAGTGAATTGTTCATGTTCTCTGTGTGGGCGGGATGTGGTAGAACTTTGGACTTCTGAGGCAAAGGTTCCAGGTTCAAATCCTGCTCTGCGAGCCTGGCATCAATGCTTGTGGAAGTTACCTTTCTTACGGGATGTTGATAGAATGCGTTGTCTGTAGAGTACCAGCCATTGCTTGCAGATTTTCTGCAAAATCTCGGAGTCACGCATTAATGTTCGCAAAGTTTCCTCTATGACGGGATCATGATAGGAAGCGCTGTCTGTAGTCTTGTCAGTACCAGATGGTGCTCGCAATTTTACTGCAACATTCAGCGCTACGGATGTTTCAGATTTCCTCCTGCCCTAAACTGACAAGTTGTGATATTAGTGAAAGAATCTAGAAAGCTATTCTAAACCCCAATTAAAAAAAAAAGTTCTCTATGTAGCTCCAAGTATATGGAACTTATTGATAACTTAGTGGTTGTCGTATTCAATTATTTCTCCCAATGCTAAAGCTATCAGTAAAAATTCATAACATTTGTTATTTGTATCACCATTCCGGCTGGTAAGTTTTTTTAACCCTCTCCCTGCTGGATTAGGCACAGACATTGATCCGTAGGGCATTTCCGCTTGCCTCCAGCATGGAGAGGGTTCGTTAGTTTCTATCGCTGTGACGTTGTTCTTGTTCTCACAGAGTTCTCGCTGAAGGATTGGCTGTCCAGGGAGAAGTTGTCGTCCAGCGTCAAGTCGCTCGGCTCCACACTGCGGTCTCAGCTACTGGACGATCTGGGCGTGTCTCAATATCTCCTGACGGCGCAGTGCACGCACAGAGACGACATCTACGTACCGGTAGATGCCAAAAACTGGAAAAAATGTGCGTTGCGCGGTGGTTGTATTTTATTTTAATTTGTTTTATGAACATTTAATTTTATATTGTTTTTTTATTACATCATATTCCCGCTGTGATGTTATAAACAAATCGGTAAATTTATTTAACCTTATTTTTGTTGTTTTGGTTCATTTAATATTTTATTAGTGTGGTTTAAAAAAAAATAAAAGTAATTTTTAGAGTCTAGATCTATTTAATATTTTATTTTCTATTTTAGAATATATCCTATTTTACATAGTTTCATTTAAAATTTATTTTATTTTATTTTGTTTTGTTTTGTTACAATTATCACAAATGGGTGAAAGATTTCCTCAGCGATGTTAGACTCCATATTCACTCACTCAATGTAACACAATCAATGCCGTCGTCACACGTGAAACTCGTCTCTGATTCAGCTGGTTCTTGTCCCGGACTGACGCTGCCATCCCTTCATGACAGCGCCAGATGTCATATGTCACAATCGTGCTTGGCTATTGAATGTTGTGTCGACGTACCCTTTGTCAACACGGCGTTCGACCTGAAGTTCGAGCTGAACATCTGCGAACTGGAAATAAAGATGTCCATCGAGAGGCTGACATACACTGTCTCACTGATGCACTACGAATGGGGTGAGTTGGTCAGGCCCTGAAGTTACGAATAATTTCCACAGCAATAAAGTTAGCCAGGATCCTTTCATGAAACAGAATTGGGACATCATATTGCAAAATGTCAAAATACCATGTTCCGTTTCTTACTTTCAGGTACAAGTGACGTGTTGCCTCTAGGACAGCTAGTACAGCTTGTGTGAGTATACTCTTCACTATTATATATTTAGTTGGCCCTGTCATACAGACCTAGTGGCAGGTGGTAGCGCAGTGGTAGAATGTTGGACTTCAGAGCCAAAGGTCCAGGTTTAAATCCCAACCCGGGGACCAGGAATCAATGTTCGCGAAAGTTACATTTGAGACGCGATATTGATAGGATGCACTGACTGTAGAGTGGCAATGCAGATATCATCCTTGATCTTGTCAGTACCAGCTGGTGTTCGCAGGTTTACTGCAACATTCAGTGCTATAGATGTTGCGGGTTTCCTCCTGCTCTAATCTGACAAGTCATGATATTAGTGAAATAATCTAGAAAGCCACTCAAAACCCCAATTAAAATTAAAATTAAAATAAATGAAATTCTGGTACCATTCTCCATGTTCTATTATGGCTATACAGGTATGAAATCAAGCATGTCCCTGCCAAATTCAAGCTGGTTATGGACGTGGGAATCAAGATCTGCTATGAAGACACCTGTTCATTGACAATACCTGTACTACAGAAGGCTGAGCTTGTGTACAGTCCTTGTAATCCCAGCATAAAAGTCCCGTTCAAAGGTGCGTATGACACAGAAAGTTACCGTACTTGCAAGTACAATTGTCCGACAATGTTTATTTAAAGGCATACGATGACGATTTGTTGACATATTTCACGGGCATGCCTGTTTTACCTGAAAGGATGTACATTTTATTTGGACAACAAGCTACCTTTTTCGATTGTTACTCATCGCAAATGGGTGAAAGATTTCCACAGCGACGTTAAACTTCACCAAATCACCAAATGTCACAATTGTTCTCAATATTTTCATATTTTATATATCTATTGTTATTTCCATGTCCAACAATGTTAACTTAACCCTCTCCATTGCTGGAAACAACCGAAGATGCCCCATAGAGATATGGTAGTGCCTAATCCAGCAGGGGGGAGGGTTAATGTTAAAAACTACAAAATTATTACATTTTTGAATGATTTTTTATGGTTTTTCTAAACGTGACATGACATGGAAATAAACTATTTGCATTTTTCTTTATTCTTATGATTATTTATCTTCGTCACAGGCGTGTCCTTCGATCTGTGGAAGTCGACACAGTGTTCCCTCCCTACTGCACCATCAGGTTAGTTCTACATTGGTCAATAAAATATATTAATATCAATACAATGATGATAAAATAATTAATATTACATTATTGCCCGGTTGCAGTGAAATTTGAGTCAATAAAACATTAAAATCAATAAAATGACGATAAATAATAAAATGTTGTTATTTCCAGGTTGTGGTGTGACCTTGCCCTCTGACCTGGCCGGTGTGTGCGTACTGACCTCCAACTGCATGGGGATTACGTGCTGCATGGAGGCGGACCTCATGTACCTGGGCGTGTACTCCGTGTCCGTGGGAATCAAGGCCGACTACTGCAGCAAGAATCTCGAGTACTTCGTGGAGAATAAGAAATACCAGCAGAACATGCTTAGCATACCAGGTACGTTGGGAATATCGCCGTCCATTTTATTGTGGCTGTAGCCTATACACTGCAGTTGTGTAAACAAGCACAGTCAGTTGAGGTTTTCTTTTTACATGAACCTTCACAAAATATATCGTCCGGACATCTGAACATAAATTCTACTTAATTTGTCTATTTGGTTCCTGTCAATGCCAAATTCCTGGTTATCCGAGTCATTTTATATAGAAAATGTTGGTTCCCAGTAAAACCCGTGCAGATAGCAAAGAAACCGGGTATCTGAAGTCCAGATATATAGGGATCGACTATCACATTTTGTGTTAGTTTTGCTACAAATGAGTGGTCTCCCTTCAGCAAGACATTTCAGGAGGTTGTTTCCTACAATATTGAGTTGTCTGCCTTCAGTAACGGGACAGAACAAGACGGAGCAGATCGGGGAGGCCATCACACTCAGCTACGTCGTCAAGGAAACCCCCAGCTCCTACGAGGTATCACTCCACCTGAAGATGTGCGCGCTGAATCTCCGCGACGACCAAGAGTTCTGCTTCTACTGGATGCTGCTCGACAAACTCGTCTTCCAGTTTCCTCAGACCTGTCCTGGAACTGGCAGGAAGAAGAGAGCCACCAGTCTGTGAGTATTATAATGATAATGATAATGATGATAATGATAATGATAATGATAATGATGATGATGATGATGATGATGATGATGATGATAATGATGATGATGATGATGATGATGATGATGATGATGATGATAATTTATAATAATAATAATAATAATAATAATAATAAAGGTAATAAATAATAAGAGCAACAATGATAATAATAGTAATAATAACAAAAACAACAACAATAATAGCGACAATAATAATAATAATATAAATAATGATAATTATACGTCATGACCCGAAGCACAATTCAATTGTATAATCATATGAAAAAGTAATCGGCTGTTTGGGCAGTATGGTAAAAAAATCATTGACATTGGTAGCAGACATTTTCTAAGTAATACTTTATCACATACATTTACCATTTCAGCAAAGATCTGGGTACAATGGATCCCAGAGTGGTTCTAGAGAAGGCGTTGTCGGACAAATCTATAACCAATGACGAGCTTCTGGCTATGTTCGAAGAACTCAAACAGATGGAAGTATGTTGGAAGTTTTCACGATTAATTTGCTCTGGAAATGTCATTTTGCAGTACACATCTGTTTTCATTTATTCCGAGGAAATACATTCACTCAAAATATTTTTTCAAATATTTCTTCAGCATAGTACGGTATTCTGTGTCTGTTTTTATCAGTTTAGCAAAATTCAATCATTGATGTTTTTTCAATGTCCACTCTAAATGTCAAATATGGTCCATGCATGGCAATTCTTCGCGGATCCACAGAAATCCACTGATTGATTTGCACTGGACATTGCTAGAAGCCTGCAGCCCCCAGCCCCCAGTGTGTCGTTTCTCCAAGCTCTCATATCTACTACGAGACCATAAGGACTCTTGTAGGCATCTCTAATACATGGGGATCGTGCACTTACGAGAGTGCTATGCCTATGGTTTCATAGTGGATATATGAGAGCTTTGAGAAATCATACCCTGGCTTGTTTTCCGCTGAAATCACAATTGTCTGTTACCATGGTCTCATAGTGGACGTGGGAGTTTCAAGTGACGATACACAGTCCAATGTAAGACGAACATTGTTGTCCACAGCGCGCAGAGAGCGAGATCAACTTTGAGGATCTGGCACCAGGAGGCGCCGCCACCAACACCAGGACAGCTCTGAAAGGCATGGGACGAAGTAACCCCGGGACCATGCTGTACTCCGGAGAGGTGGCTGGGGGCGACGTCACGGTCCAGATGGAAGGAGGTACGTCGCTCCAGATACTACGATCCGTTTGTACATGTGTAACAGAGGTCCTTCCCAGTCTTGGGATTCGAACCCGGGCTGCTGGATTGTGAGTCAAATGCTCTACCTGTTGGCCAAGACAAGTAGAAGCATCTTAATCCTCTCCATGCTGAAGGCAACCGGATATGTCTGCGCCTAATCTAGCGCTGAATGTTGCAGTAAACTTGTGAGCACTGGCTGGTACTGACAAACCAAGTATTGCCACAGTACAGACAGTGCATCAGGACGGGATTTGAACCTGGAACCTGGAACGTTTTACAAATGCACTACCACCCGCACTGCCTTGACAGTGCATCCTATCAATATCGCGTCAGAAAGGTAACTTTCATGAACATTGATGCCGGGCCCCCAGAGGCAGGTTTTGAACCTGGAACCTTTGGCTATGAAATCCAACTTCTACAACTGGACTACTACCATCCACCTTCATTCATATGTAAACTTTGGTTGCAGGGGATCAGATCTTGAAGATGCTGGGTGAAGTGAAGGACATCGCGGGTCGCGTGGGCCAGGTCTACACGGTCGGCAAGGGCCTCACCAGCGCCGGCGTCAAACTGCTGGGAGCCAAACTGTCCAACATGACCATCGGGCAAATAATCGCAATGTTCGACGCCAAGAATGTCGATCCTGAACAAGCAATCGAACTCGCGAAGAAATTACGAGACTTGGCTATGGCATTGGTAAATATGGTTACATTTATTAATATGTTAACACACATCTTCATATTATCTGTAATATTTCGGCCCCCTGGCCTCCTTCATTGGGTTGTAAGCCGGCTATCCATCATGCTTAGTTCCTGTATAAGATCGCACGTTTTCCGGTAATATTTTTGAGACCTTTTTACTTCAATGTTACTGCTAATAATTGGACAACACAACAATGGAAATCTACAGACCATACATTTGAGATGTGTGGCAATGTTTTGTTTAATCAGTGGCGTGACAATATGTTCGGAAATGTCATTATATTATAATATTGACAGTACTACTTGTCCCTAGCTGAACGTCATAGAGGCAAACTAACTGTATTTCCCGATGAAGTCGAGTGAGTCCTAACGTCATCCATTGTCCTAGCCTAATCACCGACATCACAAAGACGGTTATGCATACGCCTTGAACCAACTTTTATCTTCGACCGACATCAAAATCTATGATAAATTCCATTGTTCACACCAAAGCAACCGTCATCACACAATCTCATGAAGCGCAGTTACAACTTACTCACACAATACATAACAACTCTGTGTCTTACTTTCCAACAGTGGCTTCATGTCCTATTCCAATTCATATTGCGTATTTAGCAACGGATGACCCTTGATGATCTTGATTTTTTACCCCGTTACTCAATCTTCACGTTGTCATAGTTACCTTCCGCGATTATGGTTTTTGAAAATGATTAGATATGGTAATAAAACGTTGTGTTTTGCTAGTTGTGACTGTCAATATAATGAATTACATCAGAAGCCACTTGCTTTATGGTCCGATGAAAGCAAGTGGGTTCACGTGAGTACATTTTACATAAAGCACTTTGCGTATTATGAAACATTTGCTCACGTGTACTCACTTGCCTTCATCAGGCCATAAAGCAAAAGATTTCAAACAAATATTCAAATACAAATATAATACTTACGAATTAATATTTGAATAGTATTTTTGTTATTTGTTTCAGCTCTAATTATAAGTAATGTTTGCATTGGATCTTGAACTCATAACAATGAGTAGGGCATTCTCAACAGAGGTTTTCATTACCTCGGAGCCTTACATAATACTTATGCAATTTCTCCTGTTCCTACCTCTAGTACTCGGAGGTATTGGACGCGATTCTCAGCGGAGACGCCACGGATGCGTTCTCGTCTTTTGACCTCACTCTGAACGGAGACTTCAGCTTCCCGAGAAAGTCTGTCACCTTCTTCAAATATCAATGGTTCACACTGGTGGGAGGAATCGTACCATTGACGTTCAGTAAGTTGGAATCGATCTATTTATATTTCGATACTTAGTCCAAAACACTTGAATGGTCCCTTCTCAATTCCCCAGCATACCAATGACATTCAGTAAGGTACAGAGTACTATTAAGATCCTGCTGAGGTTCGTAAAGATTCATAAGAGAAACAGATATTTGACATCTTGTGCTGTAATTCCCAACATGTTTGCTATATGCCAGTCATCATTCGAGCTCAAACTTTGTTACTTCACTGTACTTCGATCCATAGATTGTCAGATTAACACAACAATGAATGTTGACATCTGACCTCAGATTAACACAACAATGAATGTTGACATCTGACCTCATCCATGTGTGAGAATATGCAGATGAGAAGTCATCACCATTTTCAAAACAAACGATTGTTTACATCCATCAAGTGAAGTGGCGTATTTTCGTTGGGTTTGCGCGGCATTTCATGCCTGAAAGTGGGGATTTTTGCAAATATGACCAATGATATAAATGGGCATGAGTCCTTTTAAGCTCCATATATCACTCACTCACTCACGCATTGTGCATTCAGAGTTTGGTGCTGGCGCTTCCTTCGGTATGAAGGTTGAAGTGGGGGCGAAGATCCTCAACATGCAGCTCTATGGTATTATCGTGCCTAACGCCAACATTCATGTCTACGGGGAGCTGTCTGTGGGAGCCATCCTGTACGCCAAACTCCGATTGGACGGTTACATCATGGATCTTAAGTTCCCAACCACTGCCGAAATCAGCTTCGCCAAGATGCCGTTGGCTCTGACGTAAGATTCCTATCACCTGGAATAGATTAACCAAAGGTCGACATGCTTTAGCGACTAGCGTAATTACCCTAAAAATTCTAACAGGGAAATATTATTTCATTTGTAGCCGTACAAATTATTAGAAAAATTAGAAAATTGAAAATGATCAGTGTTCATAAAATTACCGACAGTTAAAGTTAAAGTACATCGTATGGCTGTAAATTAAAGGTTAAATAAATGAAGGATTAAAAAATAAGGGGTATTACCGACAGTCTAATGAACTTTTGCTCCAACAGAAAGGATTTTACATAGTTTGGCACAATGTATTACATGCATGTTGTGACATAACCCTGTCAGCATTCCATGCCATCATTATAAGTGCAGACCGCCTAATAATTCACAACGGTGTCCTCAAATACAAACCGGAAGAGAGGCATATTACCGACAGGTGTGGCATTCACTGAATTCAATCATAACAAAGTCCCCACGATCAGAACTGTCATTGTATCCTTGTAAATAATTATGCAACATGCCATAAATAAGTAAGATCTATCAGCTGGTTACAGGTTGTTATGTAAATGTGCCAGGCTTACCCATGATAAATCAGTGCTATATAGTCAGTTCCATAGTGATCACTGAATCCATTTATCATTCCATGATTTTAAAATAAATCCATTACATTTATTTTCTTGTAATTATCGACGAACTATTCGCCCATGGCATTAGTGTATATGCTGTTTTGATGATAATCACTTTGTTTTCCATTGCTTCAAACTTAATTTGATCACATTCAGCAACACCTTTGGATAAATAACCCAAGGCCACAACTAATTGTGACATTTTCAGTGTTGGAAATGCTCGAGGGTTTTCAACTAATTTGGTCTTAGTGTTTAAAAAGAATACACTATCAAAACTATCAATAGTTGTTGGTACTATCGATGGAAATAATCGATGGTTCAATTTATTATCGATGTATTGCTTTCGGACCACCCACTATCGCGATTTATCGATAGTTCAATCCATCTTTACACCCCTACTAAATATCATTCACGCTTACAGAAACAACAAAAATATGCCTTCCAATGCATTATCTGAAAATAGACCACCAGACGTGTGCTACAGAAAATGAGCAATGAGCAAATAACTCTGTTCAGTTGTTGTCAGCCGTTAACATGCAACGTTGAATGCTGGACAGAAACATTTTGGATCCCTTCTTGGTCGTCATGAAATGTTGCATTAAATTAAGCACATTAATGTTGGTGTTAGTCTTAACCTAAATATTAGAAGGAATGATTTAGGAGACAACATTATGGTATTGCTGTAAAATCAGAAAATGTTTAATAATTTCCCTGATTTTATTTTGACCATTCAGCATTGAAACGTCATTTTCTGTGGCATGCCAAGTGTGTATACCATCCATGTGTTACCACTTTTATGATATACGGTACTTGATAATAGAGCTTCTACTTAATTGTTAATTCAGGCTAAAGATGGATCTCGTGCTGACGCCGCTGGAACTCATCTTGAGAGCTCTGGTGACATTAGAAGTTAAAATACCATTCTTCGGCACCATCGACAAAACGTTATACAAGAACAATCTGTGGCACTATATATCTCCCTTAATCAGGAAGAGACTCGTCGACACCGGCAAAAAAGAGGAAGATGCCACACCACCAAAATTTGTGAACTACGTAGATAAAACAGTGAGTATTGTGAAACACAGAGACCACTTGTGTTGGTCCCCGCTCCTTTTAGATATTCTAGTACTCCGAACAGACAATTTTGTCAATGTGACGTGCCGCATACTGTTCTGAGTGTTCTAGAACAGTGTTCTCTGGCGAGGTGGGGCAGACAGAACCGATGACAAAACAAAATGGCTGCCATGTGTCAGAAATTCAGCATACCGTATGTAGGGAGATCAAGAGCCATTTAATGATGCTAGGCTATTTTATACGCACATGTATTCCCTTGCAGGTACGGTAAGTAAATGTATTGAAATTATGTTATGTTTACTTTTTTTGTATGTGAATTATTCCCAATATAATATATCCATGATTAGACAAGATGATTGTTTGACCGAACGCTTAGCGCCAAGGTAGATGCATGAGTCATATTAACCGCCATCTTGCTTGTTCTGGAATGACGTCACTCCGTTTTGTTCAGGGGAGCCCAGGCCCCAATTTCTCCAAACAAACTTGAGTTTGAGATGTTGCTCAGTTGAGATTTCTCAAATTAACTCAGCACTGAGTCAATGGGAGAAATCTCTCAGCTGAACAAAATCTCAAATTCAAGCTTGAAATTTGGGCCAGGTAAAGAAGTTGAGCATGATCAGGCATGGCTAGTGCATGGATAGGTGCCCGAGAACCAGCGAGTAACTAAAATTTATTCTTAACATGAGCATTTAATTTAGCGTTATGAGCATGCTTTTAAGCATGGATTTGGTGCAGTATAAATGTGCACATTTATTATTATTATTATGTAGTAATAATTTTTAGATTTTAATATCAAAATAATAATCATACTTATTTTTTAACAGTATAAGAGAGATGCATGTTCAGCTCATAGTCCAGTCAATCTACCGAAAAAAAGGGGCCAACCCTTAACAAATTGCAAAAAGTTGTTTTTTGATGGTTTTCTGTAGATTTGGGTCTGGAGAATAACATACCAAAAGT
>JAUTCA010296267.1:0-10606 GCA_032362005.1 Nodopelta heminoda | reverse complement strand
ATGCTAGTACAACAATGTACTTGATTCAGTGTGAACAACCAACGAAAAGGAAGATCATTCTTGAAAATATTATTTGTACAACAATGTACTTGATTCAGTATAAACAACCAACGAAAATTAGTATCATTCTTGAAAATAGTATTTGTGTAAACTTCCTGAATAATGTTTTTAATTTTATAAGTCATAAATTTCAAATAGTTCAGAAGTATCATTCTTGAAAATATTATTTGTGCAACAATGTACTTGATTCAGTATAAACAACCAACGAAAATGAGTATCATTCTTGAAAATAGTATTTGTGTAAACTTCCTGAATAATGTTTTTAATTTTATAAGTCATAAATTTCAAAGGTAGTTCAGAAGTATCATTCTTGAGAATATTATTTGCGTAAGCATCTTGAATGGTGTTTTAAATTTTTATTAAGTCATAAATTTCAAAGATTTCACGGGCCTGGTAAACCTGCTATAGCTGCACAGACAGCCATGTCTACAATCACAACACACAGGATGAATTAGTTATCATGAAATGTATGTCCCGGACATGTTCAGCATTAAATATCATTTAGATAATATCGGCTTGTAATATGTCGCCAGTGCCATATACATAAATCAATTTGTAGAACTTTTCTTCCATTCCCGCATATTGATCGATTCCCTGCTGTTCTCTGCCCGTTCGAATATCAATTTAATTTCCATATTCGATTCTAATCTAAACTAATTAGCGGTGTTGGGACTTTTCTCAGTTGGCACCGAAACTGACAGAAAGCGTTGACAACGGGATGGCAACACATGCTGTTTCTCAGCCTCCCGTCTAAAATCTGGAATAATTTCAAGTCGTGCAACAGCTGCATACAAAGCCATTTTTCCTATGGAGACAAATTAAGGCATGCTTGAAGGCTGCACGGAACGGGGGTCCACCCAACTCGACAGGTTGCTCGTGCCCAGCCCCAATAGGTGTGCTAAACACATGTCACAGTGACAATTCCGGATCTGATAAGAACCATCCCCTTCTACGCATACATAGGGGAAACTGGTTTGGCAGGCAGGGCACAGAATTTATTCTAGCAGACGGCAAAATAAGCCAATCAATACCCTGTGCCTATCACCAGCAAATATGCCGGTAGCAACAAGTGGCCGTTCGTCTGCTAGCGGATCCCATGCCGCGGTGGGACCGACAGACTGAGAGACCGAGAGACCGGATCGGGCAGACGGACAGACAGGAGAGGAGCAGACGGCTTGGGACTGTCGCATATTTCCAGGTCCCCGACACGGCCTGTCACAGACCCTGTCTCTCTCGGACCAGGGCTGTTTCCCAGCTGGTACTGGGAATGGCATTAGCAGAAATCGTGTCACGTCAACGCTACCTCTGAGTCAGGGGGAGGTTTAGTTTCAAACTCCTATCAAATACCTTCTTCCCCGGGGCCCCCACAATGGGTATGGGATATAATCTGAGATGCAGGCAACCATAGAAATCTAATCCACAGATTCCCATTCGTAAAAGTTCACTCCGTGAAAGTTTTCCTGGTATTGCTGGTGTATGAATACAACATAATACCTGTGGGGGCCCCCACCAGACGCATTTCTCCAATCTCAACAGGTGCCCTCTTACTCAATACACCTGTAATTCTGTCTTTCATCTAATGACATTGATACTTCACTATAGGGCAAACACAGCATCATACATGCACATTTCCACCACCACCTCGTTATAAGGCATAGCCAACTCCAGCACGTACACCCTAACTTAGAATGAAAACAGACATACACGAAGAAAGTTGGCCCACTCTGGAATATCTTTTCAGTAGAACAAAGGCAGTAGAGATCAAAGAGTGTAAGCAACTGTACTGATGCGCGTTACATCGAGGGAGGCTGGGAACTCTCACAAGTGGGAGTGTACTTTGCCAACATGTCCTGTTGGTCCATCATTCTAAGAAAGCCACTAGCTCATTACAATTTCCCTTCAAAACTCATCAAACTCGAAAAGTTTCTCTAACTAGGTTCTAGTTAAGTCAACACAAGCCAAAAAGTGAAATATTTCAGACATTTTTCACTTACCATGTGTGGAGGTAGAAAGTGTCGTCTGCTAGTGAATCCGTCTAACGCCTGTCGGCTGCTACTGTGATTACAACTGTGACTCGATTCCGCTTTCCTGATAGCTGATTATGTCAACATAAGCCTCGGCTGCTCAGCAGAGAATACTTTGTAAAAATGTTCTGTTTAAAGGCTCTTGTAGTTGTACCATCTTGTGACATGGGTCTCCTCGGCTGCCTTCATAATGGTTGAATGGTTCTATTTTAGAACCACAAGAGCATGTCAATAGAAAGTCTGGCTCCAGAGACTTTAAAAAAAAATATAAATAAAAGTGAGTCCCCACAAAAGAAGAAGGAATCCTTTCAGCAGGCCACTTGCTGCCAAAGCCTTGACAATACGGGGTTTTAATCAGTCGGGCCTGAGCGAATCTTCGCTACAAGTGAAGGGATGATAGACGACAAACCATTGTTGTCGCAGGCAGGCAGGTAGAGAGACGGCGAGACCCGGAGAGGCAAGGTAGCTCCAATGAATCAACGGAAGGTGCTTCAGTCAGGTGGTCACATGGTGCTCTGCCTCTCGGCACAGAGAGCTGACTCTCTCGCTCGGCTTAATGGCCCACTATCAGGCCTACATGTGACCACGACCAATCCAAGAGCTTGGGTCTCATGCTGATAGGATCTGGGGCCGTACCTGAATTCAATCTCTTTGAACTTTTCAGCTAAGACCAGTCACGGCTCCAATGTGCGACCAGGGATGGGAAGACCTGCCGGGACCCCAGAGCGATCGTACCTGCGCCAGCTTGGAGACACATTAAAGTAGCGGTTTTAATCCCAGGCAACAAGTATAATCTGCCTCTCTGGCATTGACCATGTTGTGTACACTCACTCCCGTATTTAATTCTACACCACACTTTGCAATCATGATCTTCAACTGCTAGATGATATTATTGTTTACATATTGAATTAATACTTGCATTGGTTTTTTTCCCATTCCACATTGCAAAATATTGTTAGTAGTGGAATTCGAGTTCTTTATGCATTTACATTAAGAAATATAACTGCGTATACATAGATTTCACACATATTTTAATGACGCAAATTCAACAGGGTTAGACGAAAGTGAAACACTTATTAAACTGCCAAGGGAAATAAAAATATCCCAAATAATTTCTCAGAGCATCACTACAAACACAAATCACAAGTGTGTCTATTCCAGCTAGAGATTGGGGCAGGTAGAGATAAAAGACCTTTATGAATGTCATGCCTGGAGGAAGTAGTCCTAATCTAACAGAGATGCAGTCAGTATATAGGGATACTTCCTTCTACAGGTGGGAGAATTAACATTATGGGATCTTATGGCAGGGGTGCACAGACTTATCTAAAGTGTCATTTGGTCTTCACTTGAAGGCAGTTAGTTCCCTAAGGGCATGCAGCATGGGACTCCAGCTGACCCCTATAGAGTAATGGACAGGGGGGCCATCGCTTAGCAACCTATAATTAGATGACATTTCGTTATGGGGGCAAACTGGATTGAATATGGCCTCTTTGAACTCAGAACTGGCAGATTTTCTGCCAACTGTGAATTTGCAATATGGAAACGTTCAGTTATTCTTTACATAATTATAAGCTTTCTTTAATACAACACAACAAATACTTAGCATATTCAACTGCACATTTACTCATTTCAAATGTTGCAATTCAATTTCTAAAATCATAAATCTTTTGACGTTTGCAAATGTACATAACATATACAGTCAAAGTATAACATAGATACTAGTATTCAAAGTGTCCACAGTTTCATTTAGCTTAGCCTTAAGTTACAGGAAGTGTTGGTAAATCTGGTCTCCAGAGCTTGGGATTCACAGTTGTAATCTGACTACATGCTGTGACTGAGAGATACCTTGGACAGCTTCTTCCTTGACAGTGGTAGCACACTTGTGCCTAGTGGAGGTTAGCATGTACACATTGAATCAAGGAACTGATACCAAGGCAAGGAACTGATACCGATTTAAAAAACCTGATACAAAGTAAAGGAACTGATACCAAGTCAAGGATCTGATACAAAGTAAAGGAACAGATAGTCAAGGAACTGATAATGACTCAGGGAACTGATATGAAGTCAAGTGATGGAACAGAGTCAAGTAACTGATACAAAGTAAAGGAACTGATACTGAGTCAAGGAACTGATATGAGTTAAGGAACTGATACTGAGTCAGGAAAACATATGTGGTCAAGGAACTGATACCAAGTCAGGGAACTGATACTGAGTCAGGGAACTATTACCAAGTCAAGGAACTGTTACCAAGTCAAGGAACTGATACTGAGTCAGGGAACTAATATTGAATCAAGGAACTTCATACTATTCTCAGAAAAGGAAGAAAGTTTTATCTAGAAATCAATAACTGTTTGGATGGACTAACTGTTACACATCTGAGGTCTACAATTATATAACAAAATCAGCACAATACAAATAAGAGTAAAGGTTACTTTAGAATATAGAATTTTTTGCCAACTGACTAGCAAATACTGTGGAAGCAAGCTGTGAAAACTGTGAAAGATAATAAAAACAACTAATTAACTGCAAGCATCTATTTCAAAGAATCGAGCATTGGATAAATGAACAGTGACAAAGCAATGCAATTGGTGAAACATATTGCCTCCATATGAAGGAAAGAGGGCTGTAATCAATGGAAATGGCA
Source organism: Nodopelta heminoda (assembly GCA_032362005.1). Lineage (NCBI taxonomy): Eukaryota > Metazoa > Mollusca > Gastropoda > Neomphalida > Peltospiridae > Nodopelta > Nodopelta heminoda. The sequence continues at coordinate 5,878 of JAUTCA010296267.1, read as the reverse complement.
TCAGCAAGATATCATGCTGTTTAACTGAAACAGATGGAAGGAAGATTAAGCATGGCTTCAGAAATCGTCTACCTAGAAATCCAGGTAATTAAGGCAACATCTGGTAAACAGAATCAATGAAATTTGCTCTTTTTTTTACCCTTCCAATACCATAGTTCAGGTTCTGTAAACAAGATGAATGGCATCACCAATTTAATCCACTGAATCTCCATAATGTTTTATTTATTCCAAACAGATATGTTATGCTTATTTTGATTTGGTTATAATAATCTAATACAAATTGTAATTCTATTCCATATTTGCATTCATATTGGAATTTACCATTTAGTAAATAAACTGTGTTAGTTTATTACAATAACTTGTCAAGAGTATTTTAAAAACAACATACTTAGTTTAGAAATACCAACAAATGGTAAAAGCTACCTAATTTATTTATTTTTATACTAAACAAATGTCTGTTTAAAATTAGAAAAACTAAATGAATGAAAATAAAAATCTTACGGGCAAATTTGAAACCAAATTTAATACTTTCACAATTTCATAAATGCCAAGTGATTTGTTAATTGACTTTATCCTTTGCCGACATTTGAGAGCAGACTGTGAATAATTAACTAGGCTACACTGTCAATTGTATTACATGGTTTCAAGATCAAACTTAAACAATTGCTTATTTCCTTTATGACATGTGATAAAAAAATATTGCTGTTGAATTATCATTCGAGAAAGTGTTTGACAAGAAAATAATAAATTTGTCTTTTATAAAACATTACTGTATGACCATTCAGAACATGATAAATTTGATATTTTCAGTTTTTCCCTCACCATATAATTTGGTAATCTGACAAGGACCCAGTAACTTTAAATGGAAGAACTACAGCGTACAAGATAAATTTATAACTAAAAAAAATGCTCAACAAGAAGGTAATACAACTTGCCGTTTAGAAAACATTATGACCATTTGGAACATGTGGAAGAACTATGATCCATTTTGTATTCTCAAGTTTTTCTCCCACCATATAATTTGGGAATCTGAAAAGGACCTAGTCACTGTTTGTCCATGTTAAGATTTCCCCGACATGCTATAAGCCATGCGTAAGTGCAGAAAAAAGGCAAGGACACTATTACCGTGCTTCTAGATTAATCATGCCACACAGGACAGGACACAACACTTCGGGGATGGCCACTTTGAGAACAAGGCTGAGCCAAAGTCTAGAGACGACAGGTCATAAAATATTTTGGCTATGACTCTTTTCTCAGAGGAAAGGAAGCTCTGAATAGCCCAGAGCAAAAACAACAACCGCATGGAATCATGGGTAGATGTTTTTGAGATATCTCGTGTCTTATAAAGCGGAAGTATTGTACATACAAAATATATATTTTAAAATAATTTTATGAAAAATGTACAACTTGTGTGCTCAAATAGAAAGACTATAATATTTTAGGCAATTGAAGTATTTAGCTATTCCGTCGAAATCATTGGAATGCTTAAAAAGACATTTCATTCCATAAATTTTCAATTTCCTACATTCCGACCCCATGATATAAACTAAATGCCAATATCATTTCCACAATCTGTCAATGGAATAGATTTGATGCATGTTCGTGTCAGTACCTCGAGAAGCCATGATTGATGGCAGGACTAGCAGATGGAAAGTTGAAGGTGGAGGTCACAGTCGCATTCATTGAACCATGCCGCTGAGCTTTCCTGCCAACTTATTCCTCCTTTTGATTTGTGTACACGAAACTTTCCTCATGACAAAAGTGAAACGAACATTTAAGACAACTTAAAAACATACTTTACTAATTAATTTTAAACAAATAAAAAAACATGCAATGTTAATCTATATGAAGAGACATCATATGTAAGTCACTAAAATATAGTGTTTTATGAAGTGTTGATTATACTATTTTTGGTAATTAAAGGCAATGGTCAGCGAATGACAAGAGAAATGGTCCAGATTTTATATGGGAGTGTACAGTTAACTCTTAATAAGACAAATAGTGAAATTGCCTACAGAACACCTGAAACGTGTAACACAGAAAGTATGTGTATGATATATATATATATCGTCCTTCCATGGAGAGCAGACTGGCATTCACGACCAAGTTTATCACACATCGCACAATAGTTCCACAGTTAGAATGCGTCACAGGCTTCAAGCCAGGACGGCCCTATCACGTTCAGACAGCATTTAAATTGTAATGAAGAATCCAACTGAACCCGAAATGAAATAATTACAGTTGAAAAGAGTTCAAGCTGAGAGACCATATAGATGCATGCCGACTTTCTTTCTTCATCGGATCACTCAGCCAGTGTATATAATTTAATGCAACCGTAGCTTTTGTGAACCCATTACCTTTTTATCAAACATTAAGCATCCCCATATCTAGGCCACGTAACCGAAGAAACATTTATCAATATACAACTCTGTTCAAAGAGGACGACGGTTTTACCAACACGATATTTGAACAAGTCGCGAAAATAAAAAAGGTTAAGAAATTGAGCATAATAAAAGTAGCAAGTGGTGCTAGACATGAATGCCGCTGAACATGGCGACATTCCCACACCCGACCACTAAGAAAGCCAGTCAGGTGTAGGGGGAAGGCAGCAGAGGGCTAAATATTCCAGCCGCCATGCAAAACTTGTTTGCTAGCGGACCTGTCTCCTACTTCCCATTAACACAGGTGAGTCAACGAGGCACTTTGTCTCTTCCCCCCCACTCCCCCCTACCTCCGCAACCACGACACCCCCAGCCCACCCCCCCTCTGGCTGAATCAGCTGACACTGAGAGTAGCAGCAATTTATGGGCCCAATGCAGAGGAGGATATAGAAGCCTCTTTATAACACAGTGAATATATACCATTTACATTGCTTTGTGTTGCGGTGATGAATGTTTTAATGCAGTGGGCAACACTTTTCTATTCACACACATTTACTCAATTTGATCACGATTTATCAGTCACATCTTTTAATTTATTGATCAAGTTGTCGGTAACGCCACCCATTTTCCAAAATATTCATAAGCAAAAGTATTTTTAGTTCCCTATACATAATTTTGAGATAACAGGTAAAATTCATGCCGATCGAACAAAAGTTCTCTTCATTAAACACAGTAAAACATATTGGTACAAATTGACTAATAAAACTTATATAATTCAGGTAAAAAGTCAAATTTCTCTTCGTCATACACCTTTGCAAAGACATATAGGTTCCAAGTGAATAGAACTTATTCCAGTGCATATAAACTTTACATATTTCTCGGATAAAGATACCTCCATTGAAGCCTGACCAAATTAGTGTCAGGTGCTGCGATCAAGCAAACAGCACCAAGACAGAGAGCGGACACGGCTCAGCGATCTTCAAGCACACCGGCCAAGCGGAACTGCCCTCATCCCACTTAATTACACATTTGATCAATGTCAGAATGTAAAATGGCATTATTTACCAAACTTCCTGACGCATGGTGTGGGAAACACATACGTAAAAATATATTTCACGGAATCTTCGTCTCAGAATTATTTACATCCTTCACAAATTCAGTATTTTTAATGCTGAATTTGGTTCACACATAATGTCAAACTCATCCTAAGAATAACCAACAGAAGACCATATTTTGATAGAATTCCTACGAAATATTACATCATAATTTATTTCATGGTGTAATTTAACATCACACAAAAAGTTACATTGTCAAATTCTTCCTATGAATAACCAACAGAAAATCATCTTGCAATAGAATTCCTACTAAATATTACATTATAATCAATTCTTATCCTTAAAACAAAAAGTTAAAAGTATTCCATCACTTAAAGTTTTATTTTGTACTTGTGGGAATTACATAACACAAGCAATTCAAGGAATTTGTTGTGTCGATGTCGGAGTGGCGTGTCATGACATTACACCGCGCAAGTTGAGTTAAACGATATCTTTGTATCCTGGCTGCAGTGCAGTGAAAACCTTTTTGAATTCTTCGACAGAAACCATGCAATGAATTAACATGATACATGGCCCGTCATACTCTGCTGCTTTCTATGGCCGCCAGTTGCCCGTCTGCCAGCACGGCGTACCTGTTTACTGCTGCTTGATTTGTCCTGTTTATATTTATACCTATACAGATCAATCTGCATTCTGCTGGCACATACACCCATGGCGATCAGACCCACATAAAAATATGAACATATGATTAGAAACATCATCTGTTGGAGATGAGAATCTTTGTATTTTGACAATGTTATATTCCTCACTTGTCCATATAGTTCCAGGGCAATATTTGACATTTCACTGTCAAATAATGTCGACATTATTGTCAAGGAACTTGTTTCCCCTAAAATGTTTTTTTTTAGGGAGTACTAATATCACTAGTGAACGCATGTTTGATATCCAGCTGTTCAAGCATACAGTTGAAGCATGTCGGGCATACAGAAACCTACAATACACTGCACTGGGCACCTCTTTGCACCATTACCATGATTATAGATAACTCTTGTCTAGCTGGATTTCTTCTTCTTCTATGCAATAAATGTCAACACAATGTAACTCATGAGATTGGTTTGCTCGAAAGTTTAAATACGCTTTAGAGATTGAATGATTCATGTAATTTTTTTCAGTGAGAGTGACTTGGGGTTCATTGGAGTGCGAGTAGGACTGATAGACATGCAGCTGATGTACATGAACCAAGGGAGATCACTGTAGTGTAAAGCATTCCCACAGATGTATCTGGAATTTGTTCTTCACAGTAGAATTGTTATCAGGCATCCGGGCAATGATTAAAACTGCAACCCTTGGGTTTCATTGAAATATTCCGTTAGCAAGCAGATTTTTGATTGTCTGAAATTCAATTTGGGCAGAAATGCCAACAATATCCGCCTATAAAATCAGTGAGTAGAATGTATGAAATATCATTATCAAATCCACTATATTGTCTTGTAAACATAAAAGCTTTCTAGAAAGAAAACCCACTTCACAATACACAGACACAATAAGACTTTCAATGGATAAAACCCTGGTCGAATTTAAATCCTAAATGGTAGTTCATGATAAAATCACATATTGACCGTTATCACTACCAGTGTGTGCATTGCCAATGATACCAACCACTGTCAAAGACCTTGCCACCTAATATCCATAACACCAATCATTGTCAATTCCTTGGCTATCTACTGTCCACAATACCAAATGTCAGAAGCTTAACTGATTCGTTGCACGTGTTCTAATCTTCAGTCACCATCATGCCACACATTAGTGCAATGCAAAAAGATAGTGTTCATGCCCGAGTGATTAAACTTGCTGCTCTGAGAATGAATTAAAAATAAAAAATTAAATCATGTTCCACATTGCATAGTCATATAAATGTTTCTGGTCTGCAGCACAGGTGGGCTAGCCTACAAACATAATCACAGGTGTGTGTGCCACCTGATTGGCTTTTACTACACACCCCACCCAGAATACATGACAGAGCTGTGGCTTTAAGAACGATCTAGCTGCTGCTGCTTGGTGAATTAGGGCAGAACAGATTTGACTTCTCAAAGAATTATCTCGGCCCTGGGTCCCTTTCTTCCTGATGGTTATTTCCACTGCTATTCTTCTCACTATTCCGATTGCTATTCATGTGTGTCGAGAATTCAGGTGGATCCAAGATGTGCCTCAACAGATTTCTCTACCTGTGACGTGTACTGGTCATTTTATTCACAAACACCAACATACATCATAGAGGTGATGCCCAACAGCAAAGTGATTATATGCAGTATTGAGGTTTCTTATACTCAAAAAGTTACTTTGATTTTGTTTTTTCTCTCAATCAAGCTCATGGCTTCTCTGTTAAATGTCAGCAGTATGAAGCCTACACCTGTAGCTCATGGCTTCTCTGTTAAATGTCAG
>JAUTCA010295934.1:0-10617 GCA_032362005.1 Nodopelta heminoda | reverse complement strand
AAGCTCTCTTAGCCGCTAAGGGACCATAGCACTCTCTTAGCAATGTATTAGCTATCAGCAAAGAGAATGCTATGGTCTCGAGAGCTTCGAGAAACGATACCCTGGGTATCCTTTCACAAAGTTTTATCCACGAAAAGACTACCGCTCTCTTTGCCGATAGCTAATACACTGCAAAGAGAGCGCTATGGTTTTTTCGCGGCTAAGAGAGCTTCGAGAAACGATACCCTGGGTATCCTTTCACAAAGCTATTTTATCCACGAAAAGACTACCGCTCTCTTTGCCGATAGCTAATACACTGCAAAGAGAGCACTATGGTTTCTTCACGGATAAGAGAGCTTTGTGAAAGGATACCCATGTCCTGGGTTCACTGATTAAAATCAACAACAAAGGCTTATTTAGGAGATGGGCTTTTAATAAATACTATCACTGCGGCTTGTTTACGACAAGTCAGTCTTGTATATAAAAGCAATACAATGAGATATGTACAATCATGTGAATACTACCAACACAATGGCCACTTGCTGCAGTGAACACCACATGTAATAAGGACACACACACGCACGCACTACACACACAAAGGCTTAAACAGAGCAGGAATGTAAGCAAGAATAGAACCAATAGCACGGTGCAATGGTGAACAACGATTGGGTGTAGTGCCGACCTATCTGCTCGCTGTCATAGATCGTCTATACAAAGGAAGCGGTGCTCACATGTAGCTAGTAGATTGCAACAGGAAACAACACGACTCACATGTTGCTTCAGTGCTTACACTAAGTTTTACAAAGCTGAAAGGTTTTTGTCGATCAATAACGGTTGTTGGAAGAAGATCGAACTTGACGATGGCAACAGGTGCAAAGCTGATTTGATGCAGTAAAAATAAATCCAGAATTCACTAGAAAAGGACATGGTCTACGGTACATTGCAGGCCAAAATATACCAAGTCGTGAAAGCACTGATCTAAAACCAGACAGTTAAAAGTGTGGTGTGTATAAACCAACTAACATTTTGTATTATTATAACAAGGCAGGAAAATATTCCAAAAATGTGTTAAAAGTGTATGTGCAACATTGAAGGATAAAAATAATAGAAATATAAAAGGACATCATTTAGAAATTGAATTCATTGCATCGAATAGTAATATATTGCTACCGTCATCTAATATACATTGTACATGGTTCATATATTGTTCTTCACAGAGAGGTTTTCAAAGACGAGGAATTTACGTTTAGACATGTGGTTTCAATTAACATTAACAGACCAGTCCGTACATAGAACCTGCGACACCAATAGGGTGCATAGTATACCGGTAACTACAAGCTGAGAACATCCACATAAAATCGAATCTAAAATGTCCAACAGCTTTAGGTGTATAAAATGTTTCACAGCAGACGTTGGTGACAATAATTCGATAAATCATACACGAAAGCCATTACATTACATTAAAAAGTTGTGTAAAGATTACAGATCAAAGTGTCAGACTATTCAAAACCTGAAGTGTTGAGACTGTTCAAAAACTGAAAAGTGTTGAGACTGTTCAAAAACTGAAAAGTGTTGACTGTTCAAAAACTGAAAAGTGTTGATATAAATGGATTTCGAACATTTTATCAATTATAAGTCAAACGAGTTTGAGTTTTGTTTTGCCAGAAAACAATTCTCATCCGATATTTCGACAAAAACTGACGATTAATTTGCATTATTTTCCAGATTTCACAGGGCTGAGGACAATAATTACTTTCAACAATACATCGCTAAAGAAATAAAACTTTGCATATTATGTTTATGTGCGTTAAGAAGGCTGCATTTCAAAATTTTAACAAAACATATTGTTGATAAAAAGAATGTGTTAACAAACCATCAAAGGTGCTCACTATAATAATTGATCTAGGAAAATAATTTCTCAGTAAAATAGCAGAGGCTTATTCAAATGGCTCCAGTAACACTTTGACATTGATATTAGTCTATTTGTCTTAGCCTGCAGTCCTTCATAAAACTAGCCTGCAGTCCTTCATAAAACGAGAGCACTTGGCATTATTGAACATGCCTCAGGTTATTTACATATTGAAACAATTTATGTTGAACTAATCTAAAAAACACAACAATAGTCTGCACATTTCACAAACTCTTTCAATAGGAAAGAATTGAAAACATAAAATTCACCTGTTTTTTAAACGGAAGTACCGTAGTAATTTATATTAGAAATACATGTACAAATATTTTAATTTATTTAGCCAACTATACATTACAATAGGTTGTCATTCTTGGAAAGTTGCAGAAAAATATAGGCCTACATTCCTGAACCTATTGTTCTGAAGTGGTCCTTGACAATAGAACTACTAAACACACACCATCAGCACTTTTGATGCAAATATACAATTGTTTACTAAAGATAAAACTACGAAGAATGTCAAAAGCATTTATGAGACGAATATTTCTACATTCTCCCGCAAATAGCATTATTCCACTTTTAATGTTTATGATTTCAAAATGTTCTTAATAATAGCCATTAAAACATTTTTGATTGAAAACAATATTGATCATAAGTCTCTGGCAAGAGTTGCAGAATAAATTTGACAAGCAAGCAAATAACTTTCTAAAAAGTAATATTTGATGAGCAAAACTTCCACAGCTGTATAATTCTGTTTAACATGTCTACAAATACGTTTCATCATGTTATACTAATAGTATTGTTCTATCGGCTCAATATCTAAGTAAGGCTCATAGCTTATATGTAGTAAAGCACAATACATCACATGTTAAGGTTGTATGGTAGTTACACACTGGAAGGGGAAACATTCAACATCTCGTACTATTGGATTATCATACAGACTTTCACATAAAAGTATCATCATTTTGATACTTAATAAGAATTTGTACAAGTTCCTAATTCTTCATCCTCTCACCCCAGAGGTTACCTAAATACGCTCAGGAGTCGCTGTATCATACAATGGAGTCAATTCTTGAACGTAATTAAAGTACCCGCGGGGTGCGAGTATGCTAATTCTCTAGAGTTGTGGTTTCAGTAATTATTATGTTATTAAGTTTGGGAGGGTTACCTGAAATAACACACTGATATACATAAAAAGAATAATCTTGGACAGATAGCCAAGGGAGATAACTATGTATACAGATATAGCACACCATGTTGCAGACGTGCAGTTAAATTTAAGAATTCAAATGCCAGGCAGGCTTAGAACTCGAAACTTCTGGTTTCGTAGTCAGACGAAATAAGGTACATACTGCCCTACTCTCCCATATTTCATGTAAAATAACGTAGAATGCTAATTTCTTCCAATCGCCTACCTGTACACATTATATTATTTCTTAGGAAAAAAACAACATTATTTCATTCATGAGACAGAAATCTATTTCGCCATTCAATAGATATTACACACACTAAAACTGGATGGACTTATTGTAAACTCTTCTAACAGGCAACGTAAATATACATATGGTATATAGGTCAAGGGTCACAGGTCACGACCCCTTCCTGCACAAACAGCACCAGAATGAAACGAGAGAGGTTTGGTTGAAAGCGTCAGACATTTTTTCCCTAGGTATTCATATAGCTCGAGATTTTGAAACATATATTAAACGAAGCACCAAACAATATTGATTGGCAGTTCGCCTCGCAAAAACAAGAAGCCATTGTGTAGTGTGGACAGTGTCTAGGCATGGGACATGAGCGATGCGACACACGTAATGAACATGCTTGGTATGGACATGAAGACGTTATTTTCTAGCTTGGCAATAAATTAACAGCGCTCCTTATATCACTATATATAAGAAATTAAGTTACTGACTTCATCGCTGCTTTAGTCTGGTTATGACAAGCTTCAAGTGGAAATGAATACAAGCTGGTCTGTTCCAAGTACAATCTAACTACCTACTGTACAAGTATGTTCATCAGTTGAATCAAAACCAGATCCAAAGTTCTAGGCATGCGAGAGACATTTACGTATGTTCTTGGAAGGAATTCTGATTATATAGCAAGACGGACGTGTAATCACAACACATGAATAAACATTTGATTAGAAATGTAGATACTACTACATTCATGACATTTCATAAGGTAGTTTCAAATTCCAGTCAAGCTGGAGGTCAAGGTTACTGTAGTGTTATCGTAGTGTTACTGTAGTGTTATCGTAGTGCTACTGTAGTGTTATCTACATAACAATGAGACCCTCCACTAGCCGAGCTCTGCATAACTGTAGTGTTATCGTAGTGCTACTGTAGTGTTATTGTAGTGTTACTGTAGTGTTGTCGTAGTGCTACTGTAGTGTTATCTACATAACAATGAGACCCTCCACTAGACGAGCTCTGCATAACTGTAGTGTTATCGTAGTGCTACTGTAGTGTTACTGTAGTGTTATCGTAGTGTTGCCATAGTGGTAAGTACAGTGTGATTGAAATATTGTTTTACATCACAGCGGGAATCTTTCACCCACACGACGGCCTCATACAGGAGAGCTCTGGCTACGTTTTAATACTGTTTCCTGATCAAATACATTACTTCCAGAATGTAATAATATTTTACTAGATTCACAAGTTTCACATTAACTTATTTAGAACATTAGAAAACAGTCTTAAATTCTCCCTAAAATGTCTCCAAAACATTTCTCTAGAATTGCTGGATCTGGTGATGAAGGAACTGAGACGTTTTTATCTACTGGAGACATTGTTGGGGTACGACCACGACCTCTTGCTGGTGCGGTGCTCGGGTCCGGCGGGGGAGTTAGCAGGGGGCCCACCAGGACCCGGGGGTTCTGCTGCCACGGCGGGGGAGTGCTGGGATTGAGGCGAAGGCTGCATGGAGTCCACGTCCAGCTCGGCGCTGGAGAAGTACTGGCTGTCCAGACTGCGGAGAATCTCCAGCGTTGACTGCAGTTCTTCCTCGTTGATGGTGTTGGGAGGAGGCAGACCCTGTATCAGCGTCAGTCTGTCCCCACCGACACCGTCCCCACCGGCGCCGCCTCCCTGCTTCACCTGCAGCAGACTGCCCAGGTCGATGTTGGGAGCGTTGCCCATGTAGTTGACGTTGGGCAGGTCGAACGTCTGGTACGTGGACGCCGATTGTCTGGGTTTGGTGGAGGAGGATGTGGATGACGCGGATGAGGCTGAAGGCACGGCGCTGGCTGAGAAGGACGAGTGCAGCTGGGCGGTGCTGGTGTGTGGGCGAGCCGCGGTGGCGCTGGTGGACTTGGATCTCTGAGACCCGCTGCTAGCTGAACTCTGGCTGACCGAGGTGGCGGACGCCTTCTGCGAAGCCGTGCCGTAGTGGTGATGTGTTGCGTTGGCCTGCGTGACGATTATGCTGGTGTTTACCTGGGTAGGACTGTCTACCTGTAGAAGACTGGGATGACTCTGACTGAACTTTTCAGATGACTCGGACATATCTACACTGCTCTCATTTGATATGGATTTGGTTTCTGAGGGCTTTGAACTAGCTGATTTTCTTTGGACGGATTGCCCTACATGTTTATTAACTGTTTTGCTTTTGTTCTCTTTCCCCGAAGGATTAGGATTCAAGCACTTCTCTTTCAGCAATGCAAGCTGATAGGAGAAAGGATAGTCACTGGTTTTCAATTGCATTGAATCAGATGCACTTGCCCCTCTCTCCAGAGCTTCCAGCAGTACAGGGTTCTTCCCATGCTTTGCCTTGTGTTCGGGATCGCTGGAGCTTTTAGATCGACTCTGAGGCTTGCCACTCGCTGCAGTTATACTGCCTTGCAATGCGTCTCCTTCTGAAGTCTGTGACACTGAACACACTCTATCTCCACTCTCGGCCCCTTTCTCCTCAACCTTGTTCTTGCAGAGGTGGTTGAGAGCTTCCTCGTAACTCGGCAAACTCTTTGAATTCAGGAGTTTCTCTAACACCCCTGTTTTTGTGCCAGGTTCCTTGTGGTCCGTGGCTTTGCCGGCGTGTTTAGTCCGCTGCTTGGCGTCATTGAACTCGCTGGTGGCATAGTGCGCGATGCTGGACTTTGAAGTCAGGCTCTCAGAAGAAGTCAGCTGCATCAACAGTGCGCTGGTAAAGGTGGCAGACGTCATCGTGTAACTAGGGGAGGCGGCCACCGTCACCAGGGGCTTGATGGGCGTCACCAACTGCGGACTGCCAAGAGAGGGACAGTTCGGGGACATCCCACCTTGGATGGGCATGAACGAGTTGGGTGAGGTGATGCTCTCGCTCGGACTGGGATTGATGCTAGAATGAGACGGCATGTGTGGAGACGCCACCGAGTTGGGAGTTGATCGTGCGCTTGGTCCTTGAGGTGATGCTAAGGGTACAGGACTCTGAATGGGTAGGTGTTCATTGGCAAAGCTTTGAGCTGAATCGGACCGGGCGGACAAAGCACCAACATTACTGGTATTGTGAATGAGACTGTCGCCGGTTCCCATGATTAGAAGTGGAGCGGAATTCATGACGGGGCTGGCAGCAAAGCTGTGGTACCCAGCGTCTGACATGGGGGTGTGGTTTGCCAGACGGTCCGAGGAAGTCTGGCGGGACCGGACAGCTGCCTGGCGACCAGGGCTGGGGAAATGCACTGGGGTGGATGACTTTTGATGGAGGGGCTGTGGCGATGACGACTCGATCACTCGGTTGGGTGGAGCCGGCATGTCCAGGCCTTTGCCGAAGTCCATCAGATTAGGGCAGTGACTGGTGGCGACCTGGGACGTGGGCACGAACACTGGCAGTGAGATGCTCCTCTGTACTGGCAGGTATCTCACCTTCCCACCGGCAGCGTCACTCTTTTGACGCGGAGGTGGCGTAGGTGGTACTGTGAAGTGTTCCGGTGGATGGTTGACTAAATGCGTTGCGTTATCGGAAATACTGTCATAGTGAACTTCTTCTGGAGAAGGCATCTGAATAATGTCTCGAAGTCTCTTAGATATATCGAGAGATTGTTGTGGGTTGATGACAAGATTTTCTCTGGCCGCCATGTTTTCAGTAATGAAGTCGGCAACATCAGATGGAAGGTCGGAGCCAAATAGGTCATCATTTGGAAAACCCAAAAAACTATTTGGCAGCATTTTTGAACACAGCATTGCCATGTGGTTTTCTGGCAATGTCGTCCGACTTGACACCATAATGCTACTATCTGATACCACGGTTGTACTTGCAATGGAAATATTCTTTTCTGGTGGCACTTTAGGTATTGCCAATGTAATTTTATTGTCTGGGGGAAATTTTGGACTCAACATTGAAATGTTATTTTCTGAGGGCATTTTGCGACTCACAGTAGAGATATGACTTTCAGTTTTTGGAATCATCAATGAAATCTTACTTTCTGTATGCACTTTTGGACTCATCATCGACATAGTCGTTTCTGGCAGTAACTTTGGACTGGACATTGGCATACTGCTTTCGGACGTCATTCTGGGACTCATCATTGGAACGCTAGTTTCTGTCGACAACCGCAGACCGATTTCGCTTTCCTTTGATTTATTGATGGAACTGAGAACAACCTTGCTATCGAACACCGGCCGCTGTAGCAATGACAGGAGATTGACTGGCTGGTTGTTGGGCACTGGCGTCGGCTTGACGGTCGGAACACTCGCCTTTATTTTTGCCTCATTCTTCCTGTGCTGTTGGACGTATTGCTGCAATATCTGCTCCACTCGTTTCTTATCGGCCACCGTCAGTTGCTGTGACGCCGTCTCCCCTTCCTTCTGACCTTTCTGCCCCTTGCTGAAGAAGTTGCTGAGTCGCTGGTCCAGCTGAAGCTTCTCCTGGAGGAGCTGTTTCTGGGCGGTCCTCATGGACTTGGCGCTGACGCCCACCGAGGCGGTCTGGGTCGATGGCGGCGAGGGCTTGGCGAGCGACGACACCAGGTCCTGGTCGACGGCCATCGGGGTGGAGTCCAGCAGGGCGTCGCTCTCCAGACTCTCCACGCTCAGCTTGCTCCCCGGGACTCTCAGGACCAGCTTGTGACTCGTCGACGTCGCCGATCTCACCATAGATTCTCCTTGGGAACAGCGACTCATTGATGTTATTGGTTTCACGATGGCCTGTCCATGGGAACGACTCATTGACGACACTAATTTTAGAACAGACTCTCCTTGGGAGACGCGACTCATTGATGTCACAGGTTTTAGAACAGACTCTCCTTGGGAGACGCGACTCATTGATGTCACAGGTTTTAAAACAGGTTCTCCTAGGGAGCAGCGACTTAAAGACATCACAGGTTTCACAATAGATTGTCCTTGGGAGCACTGACTCATTGACGACACAAGTTTCAGAACGGCTTCATGCGAAACGTGGTTAATTGGTTTCACAGGTTTCAGCACGGTCTCTGGGAGGGAGCAGTGGCTGGCCGTCCTCGGTGGCTGAGAGTCCAGCACAAGATTCACACTCGGAATATCCTCCTTTCTCATATCAGTAGAATTCATCCGTTTCGTCCTACTTTCCACCTCTTTCTCGCTCGACTTCCGCTTTCTTCCCAGAGGAATGTCGGAGTCACGCGAGAGCAGCTTTTCTAGAGATTCTTCGAGTTTTATTGGCACTTCGTTATCAGACTGGTCGGAATTGTCCAGCGAGTTGGCCTCGGCACGTTTATTCGCCTGCAGCAGCTTAGCTTCATTGTGCTTGGCCAGAAGCAGCGGCAGTGAGACGGGTGAGCGTTGCATGGGGGCCGTGACGTTGGGTGGGAATTGGCTGCTGCTGACCAAGTCGAACCCGCATGATGACACGGGCGCCGACTGTCCGCCACCGCTGCCTGGCTTGGGAGAGCCGCCCACGATGATGAAGACTTCATTGGACTTGGAGCAGGCCACGGTCTGGAGAGGCAGCTTGAGCATATCCGAGGATACGGCGGTCACCGGGGTGAGCTGACCTCCCTGGAGCTGGACGTTGGAGGCGAACTGAGCCAAGATCTCCTGCGCCTCCCGAGCACGGCGTTCTTTCAAGATGGCGGACACCGGCCGGCTGTCGTACGCAGGACCCTCGCCGTTCACAGCCTTCTGGTCTTTCAGGATGGACGACACTGTTTTTGTTGGAGTAACCTTTGGGCGGATTGGGGTGAAGCGGCTTTTGGATTTTTTAGGTGTTAGCGGGGAGGATGGAACACTGACAGCGATGCCGTCGCTGCCCACAGTTAGCGGGGAGGATGGAACACTGACAGCGATGCCGTCGCTGCCCACAGTTATCGGGGAGCAGATGTCCTTGCCGCCAGATATGTGCTCACCTTGCTCAAAGTCCGTTATAAAGAACTTGAGACCATCATTCGAGTCGGAACCGCTTGCATCCATGAACGCACTGTCCGACTCCTGACTCTGAGATTCTGACTTGACACTAGGTATGTGATTGTGGTTCTGTGACAACTGTATAGAAGGCGAGTCGGAGTCCTTCCATTGATTAGAGACAGGTACAAATGCACTACGATTCGGAGTGGTCGGTAAAGCAAAGTGGCCGTTCTCCGCATTCTTCTCCGGTGTCTTCCTCCCGACCGAGCTCGAGACCGGTTCCTCCGCATCCATCTGACCGCCGGTCATCTCCGTCGACTCGCCGGAACTGCTGGCTGCGGTCCGGACCGACGGCTTCTTGACCACGTGGTATTGCCCGGTCTCGGAGTCGCGTCCACTCCTGCTGGACGGAGAGTCCGCCTCCATCTGGACCTCCATCTGACTGTGGCCGTTACACAGACTCTCCAGCGACAGCTCCACGCTGGTCTTCCCGTCACGGCCGCGCGACACCATGTGCTGCAGCACCGCCACAGGACTGGCCTTGGTGGCGATGTCCCCGGCTCCGGGGGACTGCAGCAGCTTGGTGATGTTCCGTGCCGCGCTCTTCACCGGTGGCTGGAACGGCGACGGAGACACGCTGGCGGTCTGGGCGCGGAGGTGCTCGTTCTCGCGCTCGTTCTCAGACCTCTGCTGCTGGAGCTTCCGCTTCTGCTCTTTGATGAGCTCCCGCTCCTGGAGCTTGCGCTGTAACTGCAGCTGAGTCTCCTTGTGCTTGTTGCCGCCGGAGGAGCACGTGAACAGGCTGGACACTGGCACTGCAATGTCAGAAACAAACAGTACAGTCACAGTGGAATAGAAGAAATACGTAGAACACATCTACCCCACCAAATGTAGCCTCAACTCAAACAATTGCCTTTACCCTTCTCACAGAAATGGTTATGGACCTAAAATTAGTTGGCTTTACATTTCTAGTTTACGAGGCCTGCTTTGGAGGGGAAAAAAAGATAGATAAGACACCAATAAGCACTTTGAGGCTGCTGTTAATGCAGTGATGTCATGCTACGCCGCGTACCTTTAGAGTTGTGGAGGCCGGCGTCCTGCATGGCGGCGAGGATGGTGAAGGCGGCGGTGGACTTGCTGTTGACGTAGAGGTTGCCCACCAGGAACTCGGCGAGCTCGCGCAGGTTGGAGAAGTTCCCGCCCAGCAGTTTGTGCGCCCACTCACAGACCAGCTGTCTGGAGGCCGTGTACACCTCATCCTCCTCTGTCTTCTCCTCCTGTAACCACGGCAACACCACAGATAACAACAGTACACCATAATAATCTTTTGCATATATTGAGGCCTTGCACGGAACCGTTAGGTGGCGGAAAATGGTTTGGGTGGCAGAAAACAATGTGATGACGTGAGCAACGGCGGAAAATCCCATTGTCTTGCCA
>JAUTCA010295712.1:0-10630 GCA_032362005.1 Nodopelta heminoda | reverse complement strand
GTTCGGCTCAAAAAAATCTAAATGTAGGATGGTTAAGAAACTTTAAAATCCCACTCCCACCACTAAAAGAACAAGAAAAAATAGCTGATATTCTTTCAACTGCTGATGAAAAGATAGATGCTATTGCTTCACAAATTCAACAGGCAGAAACACTTAAAAAAGGGCTACTACAAAAGCTACTAAGTGAGGGTATAGGACATAGTGAGTTTAAGGATAGTGAGCTTGGGAAGATACCTGAGAGTTGGGAGGTTGTAACAGTTGAAAATATTTCAAAAGTTATTCGTGGAGCAAGTCCTCGTCCCAAAGGAGACCCAAGATATTATGGTGGAAATATACCTCGTTTAATGGGAACAGATGTAACTCGTGATGGTAAATATGTTATTCCAAATAAAGACTTTTTAACAGAAGAGGGAGCAAAGAAAAGTAGATTTCTTCCAAAAGGAACATTAACTATTGTATGTAGTGGAACAGTTGGTGTTCCTTCAATTTTAGGGGTAGATTGTTGTATCCACGATGGTTTTTTAGCACTGATTGATATAAAAGAAAATATAGAACTTGACTTTTTATTTTATCTTTTTTCAAGTCTTCAAGAAAAATTTGATAATTCAGCCACTCACGGAGGAGTATTTACTAATTTAACAACTTCAATAATAAAAGAGTTCCTAATCCAACTTCCACCAATTAAAGAACAAAAACAAATAGCCGAGATATTATCAACTGCTGATGAAAAGTTAGAAGTCCTTCGTGCTAAAAAAGAGAAGTATCAAACACTTAAAATTGGTTTATTACAGAAGCTTTTGAGTGGAGAGGTTAGGGTTTAAGATGAAAAAAGAGTTAGAAAAAAGCACAGTACAAGAGTTTTCAAACTTTGTTATATTTAAAATAGAAGATTCAAAAGTAAACATAGATGTAAAGTTTCAAGATGAGACATTGTGGCTTACACAAAAACAAATCTCAGAACTTTTTGAAGTCAATGTTCCAGCAATATCAAAACATTACAAAAATATTTTTGATACCTATGAATTAGATGAAAATTCAGTTATTTCCAAAATGGAAACAACTGCCAAAGATGGTAAAAAATATAAAACAAACTTTTATAATTTACAAGCAATTATTGCAGTAGGTTATCGAGTAAACTCTCATAGAGCTTTAGAGTTTAGAAAATGGGCAACAGATATTCTACACGAGTATATCATCAAAGGTTTTACTATGGATGATGAAAGACTCAAACAGATAAAACACTTCGGTCAAGATTATTTTGATGAACAGTTAGAACGAATACGAGAGATACGAGCAAGTGAGCGAAGATTTTATCAAAAGATTACAGATATTTATGCATTAAGTGCTGATTATGATAAAAATGCATCTGTTACAAAACAGTTTTATGCAACAGTTCAAAATAAAATGCACTGGGCTATTTGTGGTAAAACTGCTGCTGAAATTATATATAGCGAAGCAGATGCGAACAAAATATATATGGGACTTAAAACTTGGAAAAATGCACCAAAAGGCAAGATATTAAAATCTGATGTAACCATCGCTAAAAACTACTTAAATAAAGAACATATTAAACAACTTGATAGAATAGTAGTAGCTTATTTAGAACTAGCAGAACTTAGAACAGAACAAAAAATTGTGATGAATATGAAAGAATGGGTTGAATTTTTAGATAGATTTATGGAATTGTCAAGTTATCCGATACTTTTAGATAATGGTAAGGTTTCAGCTTTAGAAGCAAAACTAAAAGCACAAAGTGAATATGAAAAGTATAGAGTGATACAGGATAGAGAGTATTTATCTGATTTTGATAGATTACTTTTAGATATAAAAAAAGAAGATTAAAATGAGCGAATACCTACAAAGCGAACTCCCAGCGATAGAGCTTTTCAAAAAGTTAAACTATGACTACTTTGATGCCAAAAGTGAAATGTATGAAGTGGTTCTTGAAGATAAACTCACAACGGCACTTAAAAAGATAAACCCTTGGCTAAATGAAAACAACCTACAAAAGGTAGTCCGTAAAGTATTGGCTACAAGTAGTGTAGGTAGCTCGTTAATGGAGATAAACTCTGAGATACATAAGCTCATTACTCGTGCCGATGCTCTATCACTCAAACCTACACCAGAAGAAAAACCAAGAGCTGTAAGATTTATAGATTATGACAATATTGAAAATAATGAGTTTCTTATAGTCAATCAGATGAAATTCAAAGGTCAAAGAGCTAACTCTATTCCTGATTTGGTTGTATTTGTAAATGGTCTTCCTCTTGCTGTTATAGAAGCTAAAAATCAAACCATAGATATAAGTGATATTCCAGATTTAGAGTATTATCAAACCAACTCGCCGAAACTATTTCATTACAACCAAATCATAGGTGCTATTAATCGTATATCTGGCTTATATGGAACAATAGAAGCTTCAATGAAGTTCTACTCAAAATACAATGAAAAAGCCACAAAAGAGCTTATAGAGTTATGTGAAGATGAACCAACACCACAAGATATTTTAATCTATAACCTATTTGAAAAAAGAAGATTTCTTGACATCATCAAATACTTTGTGATTTTTGAAGTATCTGAGGGTAGAACAATCAAGAAACTACCAAGGTATCAACAACTTCGTGCTGTAAATAAAATAGTAGATAGACTTAAAAATGAAAACCGTGGTGGTGTTGTATGGCATACACAAGGAAGTGGTAAATCAATCACTATGATTTATCTTGCATCTAAACTAAGAGCATCTACAAGTGGTTTTGATAATCCTACTATTTTGATTTTAACAGATAGAACAGATTTGGATAATCAGATAAGAAGCACTTTTAACCGTGTTGGTTTTTCAAATATAAATCAAGCCAATTCAATAGCTCACTTAAAAACACTACTCAAAGATAGCTATGGTAAAACTCTAACTTCTACTATTCAAAAGTTTCAAGAGAGAGCAGAAGAGAAAAAAGAAGTTGAAGTTCTAAGTGATAAAGAAAATATATTTGTTCTTATAGATGAAGCACATCGTTCGCAATACGGACTAACTGCTTCATATATGAGACAATCACTTCCAAATGCTAAGTTTATAGCCTTTACTGGAACACCCATAGATAAAGAGAATAAATCAACACTTCACGAGTTCTACGGTGGGGATTACATAGATAAATACACTATAAAACAATCTGTTGCTGATGGTAATACACTACCAATACTTTATGAAACAGGGTTAAGCAAGTTTTTTATAGAAAAAGAACTACTTGATGCTGAGTTCAATAAGATGTTTGGTAATGAAAGTGCTAAAAAACAAGCAATACTAAAAACCAAAGCTACACAACTTGATAAAAATGCTACTCGTAGAGTTGAAGAGATTGCTAAGAGCATTGTAGAACACTATAAAAACAAGAGCTATTTAGACGGTTTCAAGGCTATGATAGTTTGTCATAATAGATACCAAGCAATAGCATATAAAAAAGCTTTTAATAAGTTAGCAGAGCAAGGTCAAAACAATTTTCAATCAAAAGTTATTATGAGTTTTGATACAAAGAAAGACCCACAAGAGTTTTATGATTTAGCCACACCACAAGATGAAGTAAAACAATCTATTGAAGATTTCAAACTTCCATTTGGCAATGAGAACGATAAAAGCCTTGGTGGTAAAAGACAGTTTGATAACACTGCTTTTCTGATTGTAAGCGATATGCTATTAACGGGATATGATGCTCCTATACTTCAAACTCTTTATATTGATAAGATACTAAAAGAGCATAATTTACTTCAAGCGATAGCTCGTGTAAATAGAACTCGTAAAGGTAAAAGTGCTGGGTATGTTGTAGATTTCGCAGGGATAACAAAACACCTTGTAGATGCTCTTGAAATATTTAGTGGAGATTTAGAACCAAGTGATGTAATGGTAGATATAGAGAGTGAAAAAACAACTCTTGAAAATAGACATACTAAACTTGTTAATTACTTCAAAAGTGTTAAGAAGAACAGAGAGAATGAGAGAGATAGTTTTATACTTCAAGCTATAAGTTATCTTGACCCCGTTGATATAAAAGATAAATTCAAAGAGCTTGTAAGTAATTTTAACAAATCAATGAACATAGTTCTTCCAGACCCTTTTGCTTCTAAATATGATTATGATTTCAAACTTTTCAATGAAATAAAAATGATGGTTCGAGATAATAAAGAGAAAATAAATCGTGAAGATAGTAGGAAGCTTCAAATGATTTTAGATGAACACCTTCGTGCTAACGGAATTGAATACCTACTTCAAGCACCTATTGATATTACAGATTACAAGCAGTTTCAAGCAGAGCTTACAAAAGAGGGAAAACATAATCCACTTGATAAAGCAAAAGCAATTATAAAAGCCAATGAAGAAGAAAATCCGCAGTTAGCACTTGAACTATCTGAGCTATTAGAAAGAAAGTTAATTGATGCTAAGTGTGATCGAAAACAAGCTGTTATAGATTTGTTTAGTGATATGGAAGAGATAATCAATCGCCATAAAAATAGATATAGCAGTGTTGGACTAAGTGATGAGAAGCACCTTGTAGTTTATGACTTAATCAAAGAGCAAACAGAGGAAGCAACTGAGCTGACACTTGAAATATTTGATACACTTGATGAGTGGTTGAGCAAACCTGCCATTCTTGAACAAACAGATGCTCAAAAAGATATGAGAAATACTCTTAAGCCTATTCTCGCTAAATATGGAGTGGATAGAAAAATGTCAAAAGATATAATAGCTAAGTTGGTAGAAACATTTGTATAGTGTAGAGTATGGCACTAAAAATATTGAGTTTTGTATAGAGCGAAAAATAAGCCTCAAAAATACTTATATTACTGTTGATACTGATGGGGTGCTTGTAAAAACAAATGAAACCACCACCATAGAAGATATTAATAAAATGGTCGTGAGTAAATCAGCTTGGATAAGTAAAAAACTTGAAATATTCAAATCAATCGCAATCAATAAAGATATTAGCACTGGTTCAAGACTTTACTATATGGGTAAGAGCTACTATGTAAATATGATTGAAGATGAAACTGCCCAAACTATTAATATCAACTTCACTCACTCAAAATTTCATATAACTGCACCACAAAAATATACCGATACTGAACTTGGTAACGCTATTGAAAATTTTTATAAACAAAAGGCAATAGAAAAAATAATTCCACTAACTAAAAAGTGGGCTGAAAATATGGGTGTTGAACCAAAACATATAAGTTTCAGATACTCAAAAAACAGATGGGGAAGTTGCAGTTCAACAAATCGTATATCATTTAATTACCACCTTGTGAAACTATCATCCTCATTAATTGAATATGTTGTTATACACGAGCTGGCTCATATAACTCATCAAAATCACTCTAAAGATTTTTGGAAGTTAGTCAAAGATCATCTCCTAGATTATAAAGTAAAAGAAGATAAAATTAGAGTGTTTGAGAAGTTGATTTAATAAAGTTATTTAGCAAAGTTATTTAGTAAAAATATACTAGAAATTATAGCGAATAACGAAATTTAATTAACCTATAACGAAACTCCTGCTTCCTTAAAGGTATCACAGCTTGAAATATTCCCATTCATTCCGCGTTTTAACCAATAAACTCTTTGAGCAGAAGTTCCATGGGTAAACAAATCTGGGCGATTTCCAATTAGTTTATCATCGCCAACAGAAGATGCAGCTTGCAAACCTTCTTGAACATCACCTGCTTCTAATAAGCCTCTTTTATTAGCTTCTTTTGCCCAAACACCTGCAAAACAATCAGCTTGTAATTCTAACAAAACGGACATTTTATTTCCATCAACTTTACTTAATCGTTGACGCATATTATTTACTTTATTAAGAGTTCCTATTGTATTTGAAATATGATGTCCAACTTCGTGTGCAATAACATAAGCAAATGCGAAATCTCCTGGCGCACCAAGTCTTTTTAACTCCCCTAAAAATGCTAAATCTAAATATAATTTTTGGTCAGCTGAGCAATAAAATGGTCCAGACTGTGTAGAGGCATAACCACAAGCTGACTGAACACTTCCAGAAAATAAGACTAATTTTGGTTTTTGGTATCTTATATTTGCATTTGCAAACATTTTTCCCCAAGTTATTTCAAGGTCAGCCAAGATAACACTTGCCATTTCAGCTGCTTCATTTTCAGCAGCAGTTGGTTTTCTTGATTGAGATTGGGTTAGAACTTGCCCACCTTGCTCCTGCATAGCATTAAAAAATATCTGTGGGTCCTTTGCAATAAATGCCATAACAGCGGCAATTATTAAACCACCACCAATTCCAACTCCTAATTTTTTCCCACCTATTTTTCTACGGTCTTCTACATTTTCACTTCTTTGTTTATTTCTCCAACGCATTTAAATTCTCTCATTATTTAATTGTATAAAGTGGTGCGACTGGGGAGAGTCGAACTCCCACGCCCTAAGGCACTACCCCCTCAAGGTAGCGCGTCTACCAATTCCGCCACAGTCGCTAATTCGTTATAAGTTAATAATTGTATCACTCAACAATAATAATGTGCAAAATAATATAGAGTTTTATGTTTAATAATTTGGATTATAGTTTTAAATTAATAAAAACATTATATAATATTATACAATGTTTATTAAATAACTTAACACTCAAAGAAATTACAAACATGAATATATCAAAAATTTTAGAAGAACGAACAGGACTATACTTAACTGTAGGGGACAAATCTAGTATAACTTATGACCGAATATCAGTTTATCTAAGCTTTACAAATAATGAAATTGAAACTGAAGAAGAAGTTATAAAGCATAGAAAATACTTTTCAGAACAAGAAGCTACTATTGGGAAAATAATTGAAGTTGGTGATGACTTTGTTGAAATCGAGCTTTTTGAAATCAAAGGAAGCCTCAAAAAAAATCTAAAACCCCACCTTATTAAATCAGTTATCTTTAATTTAAGTGAAGTTACTATAATTAATTTGAGTTAATAAAACATTTCAATCCAAAAGGTTTTTGATTTTATCGGTGCCCATTGAGTTACATAGTTCTATATTTCTTTGTGGGATTTTTTCAATATCTTTATAAATCGCTCGAACTTTTTCAATACTACTTTCACGGATTATATGTAAAGTTGCGTATGGAGACTTGTTGGTGTAATTTGAAGGTTCATTAACATCAACCCCCTCAAAAATGTAATCAGGATGAAAATGTGCTAACTGATAAATTCCTTCATAGCCCTCAGAGCTTAGAAAGTCTTCAGCAAGATAAATAAAATCAACAAAATCATCAAAGTCTTTTAAGTTAGGAATTATTAAAAGACTCGTTTCAGTATCCAAATCAGAATCTAAATTTATAAAAATATCATAAAGCTTAGTTAGTATTTCTGAAAAATCAGTTGATAATTCAGTACGGTAAGATATTGTATTATTTACAAGTTCTTTTCTTGCGAAGGGACAAATATTTAATCCTACGATGAACTTTTCTAACCAAAGTTTGGTTTGTTTTTCATATTTATTCATAATTCATTTCCCTCTCATTTTTAAGTTTCAACCATACGCCAGCATAAGTATTAAATTTCCCACACTAGCACATCTACACTTTAGATATATTTATTATTTTTTGTATTTATAATCTAAGGATTTCTAATCCCTGTAATCATAACCCAGTCTTCTTTTGTTGTTATTTCAAGATTTGAGTAATCATTTTTATAGTGCTTTATAATACTATCAGCTTGTTCCTTTAGCAATCCTGTTAAGATAATTGTTGAGTTTTCTTTGCCTATTCGTTTGAACTCATTTTTAAGCTCTATTAGTGGAGTAAATAAAATATTAGCAATCAATAAATCTGCATAATTATTCTTTATTTCAGAGCCTTCAATTGTAGTAATATTAGCAATTACATTATTTATTTTTGAATTCTCAATAGTTGTTTGAATTGCTTTTTCGTCAATATCAGTCATTAGGCAATGTTTTGCATTCATTTTTAAAGATGCAATTCCTAAAATTCCAGAACCACAACCATAATCAACAACCATCTTATTTTCACAGTTGTTTGTAGCTATGTATTCTAGTGCCATTGCTGTTGTTGGGTGAGTTCCTGTTCCAAAAGCAAGACCTGGGTCAAGTGTGATTATTTGTGTATCTTGCATTAATTTACTTTTTGCAACACTTTGATTTGATGGGCAAACCCATAGGTTTTCACCAAACTGAATTGGCTTAAAATATTTTGTCCACTCTAGTTCCCAGTTTTTATTTTCTAGTTTTGAAGTTTTAATTAATGGGATATTTTCAGTTTCTAAACAAAGCTTTATAACTTTTAGAGAATCATTTATATCACAATCTTTTGCAAAAAGACCAGTTACAATTATTCCTTGCTCCCAAAGCGGTAACTTACCTGGCTCTGGTTCTATCAAAATCACTTCATCTTCTTTACTTGTTAGGGTAATTGCTAATGCACCGCCTGCAAATAAAGCTTCTTCCAAAGTATCACAGTCAAATTGTTTGTTAGTTTCTAGTTTTATTTCTAAGTAGTTATTATTTTGCATATTTCCTTTGCTTAATTAGTTTAATTGAATTTAACTTCGAATTATAACAAAATAAACTAACTAAAATTTTATAAATTAGCCTTAAACTTAGCTACCTAATTAACAATATGCAATTTTCCTGTTGTATTGGCTTCAAAATAAATATTTTGCAGTAAGCCCTCAGTGGTCCACTTTTGAATAAATGAAGCTG
Organism: Nodopelta heminoda; assembly: GCA_032362005.1. Classification (NCBI taxonomy): domain Eukaryota; kingdom Metazoa; phylum Mollusca; class Gastropoda; order Neomphalida; family Peltospiridae; genus Nodopelta; species Nodopelta heminoda. The sequence goes on along the minus strand of JAUTCA010295712.1, from coordinate 1,921 downwards.
CTCTATTTGCAATATGTTCCTCATCAATCCATTCAAGCAATCCATCGCAAATATCTGTAAAACTAGCCCCTGATTGTGCTTGAGATAAAGCCCAGTCTTCATCAATATCAAGTGAATACCAAGTTGGGTTGAGATTTTGTCGCCACATAACCCAAGCTAAAGGTTTTTCTAATTTAATAGGTTGCTCTTCAATATCATCGTCATTTATTGCTTGCCAAATTTGAGGAATATTATAAGTATAAACAAGTCTTTTTATAGCAGGAATAAATTCAAACTTAGCATTTTCCCAGCTATCTACAGGTATTTCTGAAAGTTGCTTGATTGTTAAAACTTCTGAATTAGCAGAGTCAAATATTAATCCTTTTGACCATTCAAAATCAGCAATTTCTGCTAAATATGGATGGTTTTTATAAGGTTTTTCTTTTGACAAATATTTAGATACATTTTGCCCAAAATGTCTAATTGAAAATGAAGTGGAAGGATATTTTTCTACATAATCAAATGCCACTTTAGAAAAGTCCTCATCACCTAAAATCTGATGAACAGTTTTAAAATCTTCAAATAAAACATCAACTAATCTAAATTTATAAGCATCTTTATAAATATCCATGGATTGTTTTAAGTGGGCGTTAGGCTAAAAAACATATAGTAGTAAATATAAAATGGAATAAAAACAATACTTTCACTAAAATTTGATGAGGCTAAAGAGTTCCTCTCATGAAATGAGAACTATTGTAATATAGAATTGCCTCCATACTTCAAATTTAAAGAGCTTTTAGATGAAATATCAAAAAAACTCAAAGGTAACAATTACCCTTTAAATAAAATAACCCCCGAAATTTCCTTTAGAATACCAGTGGTGGCCTTTTGAATTAATCCATCCAGTTTTGTATGTGTCATTAGTTAATGAAATAGCTAACTATAAGAACTGGAAAAAAATAAAAAAGATTTGGTCTTATAAGAGGTAAAAGTGTAGTTGATTGTATTAGTTTACCTATTGTTTCAGAGAGCAAACAGTCAGATAATTGTTCTAATATTTTTTTAGCCATAACTATAGTCTACATCAAGAGTCCTTTTATCTGTTATATATTATTATAAAGGCTTTCATTTTTAATAAAAGTCATAAATAAATTTAAATTTTTAATTTAATAGAAGTCTTTTAATACTATCTTTGTATTGAAATATTAAGTTATTTAATGTAATATTTGTCGTATATTAATTGTTATGCCTCCAAAACTCACAGATTGTGCAAAGACTAGCTTCATAAAAAAGGATCAATATTTAGATGTACGTTGAAACACATTTAGTAAAAGAGTACTTCAAGGAAACTGAAAAACTATTAAGAAATATACCAAAAGATAAGATTTCAGAATGGTTGCTTGAGCATGGGTACTTCCCAGAAATGAACATACTGCCACCTACATTTAGAACGAAAAACTTTAAATTACAAAGTACCCCATATAACGAAGATCTTATGTCGCTAACAAGAAGACAGTTAGTTTCAATTTCATACCCAAAGTCACTTTTAACAACAAGGAAGTATTCAATCCAAGACCCTTGGAATTATCATGATATTGTTTATTACTTGAACGAAAAATGGGATGAACTATTAAATAAACTATTTCATCCTGACTTGAAAATATTTTCTTACAGTTTGCCAATCCCTATTACAAAAAATAAAGATGGGGGGTTAAGTTCATTACGAGTTGGCAGAATGATTTATGAGTGGATTAGAATGGCAGAGAATGACTTGGTTCAAGATGCAAACTTCTTCAATATTATTGCTAAAACAGATATAACAAATTTTTATCCTTCAATATACACTCACAGTATAGCTTGGTCTATTGAAGGTAGAGAAGAAGCATTTAAAGACAAAGAATTCAAATTAATTGGCAATAAAATTGACCGACTTGTTCAATAT
>JAUTCA010295711.1:0-19414 GCA_032362005.1 Nodopelta heminoda | reverse complement strand
AGAGAGAGAGAGAGAGAGAGAGAGAGAGAGAGAGAGAGAGAGAGAGAGAGAGAGAGATAGAGAGAGAGAGAGAGAGGGGAGAGAGAGAGGGGGAGAGAGAGAATAGAGAGGGGGAGAGAGAGAGAGAGGGGGTGAGAGAGAGAGGGGGGGAGAGAGAGAGATAGAGAGAAATAATAGAGAATGATAATAGAGAGAGAGAGAGGAATAGATAATAGAAAGACCCAGAGGAAGAGGGAGAGGGTCAGATGGAGAGATAGAGAAAAGAGAGAAAAACATTGAGATAACGAGTTCTGTCTTTTTCTCTTTCTCTCTTTATTAGAGAGATAGAGAAGATGGGAGAGATTTGCCCACATACTGAACAAAGACAGAAATGTTTTAAACTGAACCTTAGATTCACCTAGGAAGATACAAGAGTTTTATTAAATGTCAAGCAGAACTTTGATCTCAACCTCAAAGTTGACAAAATTGGCCCTGGAACATGTATAAGTCTACTTACCATCAGGAATTGCTTTTAGTCTGTTAGCCTCGGATTGACAGAAGCTGCCCTTGAAATTGCACATCAAAGATAGTAAATATTCACTGACCTATTATCTCTGTCCTGTGGCTCACATTCAACTCCAAATAAGACTTCAACTATGACATGGATTTGATATAAAGTACATGCATTATGTCAATAGGACAAATAGGAATGAAAAGTACATTAAAATGGCATCAGGATGCTCTTTCATGATGCTCTCATATTCCACTAAGAGCCCACATGGTCTCATAGTGAAAGATAGATACAAAGAGAACTATGGTCTCTTGTTGGATATGAAGAGCTTTAGAAACCTTTCCAAGGACATCAAATTTTCAAAGTAATATTATTGTTATGAATATAAAATTTGGAATGTTTCACGATAAACTTTGGCCTTGGTAGACTAGAACAGACTTTGTGAAACCAGATGTTGACTAATCCATAGAAACTGATTCACATATCTTACAGTTTACTGTTTTTCTATTCTGTCAACACACCATCAAATCTGACGTTCAACTAGGCAAAATCCAATGTAAACTCCAATAATCTTCTTATTATCTACATCAAGGTCTAAGACTTGACTTCTTATTATCTACATCAAGGTCTAAGACTTGACTTCTTATTATCTACATCAAGGTCTAAGACTTGACTTCATTAAAAGACAAGATCTTTGTGGTAATGTTGATGCCAAAATAAATAAAAGAGCAATTCTGGGTCATTACTGAGACTTGACTTCATTAACCCTCTCCATGTTGGATGCAACCGTAGATGCCCTAAAGAACATTGACTATGTCTAATCCAGCAGGGAGAGGGTTAAGAGTCGAGATATTTTGTGTTAATGTTGCTACCTAAATAAAACAGCAATTCTGGCCGGTATATTGTTCCAAGCAACCAGAGTGCAGTGTGATAATTAGGTTGATTTCATCTGGTGGCTCGTCCCCCAACTTTACATAGTAATTGTCTGGGATCGTAATGTGCGCACAATCCTCCAATATCAAATTAGAATTCTTCCATGTGCACTAGTTGTTCTATTTTCACTGAAAATTTGCATTTCTGTTACGTATGTGAACTACGTGAGTATAAAATAATTGACATGTGGTTGCAGGGGAAAAACTGAGTTTAGGCTTTTTTTTTTTCTCTACTTGGTGCTTTCACTAGTGTGAAAGTCAACTTGTTTTTGATAAATCTTTGCCAAAATTTGCAAATATTTTTAGCATGATTATTAATGCTATGAACACACTTAGGTGCATGTACCTAATGTTATTATTATTATTATTGTTAATTAATTATTACATGTATTATTAGTATTAGTATTATTATTATTTATTTATTTAATATTGGCTTCATTTGCAAATTAGTGCCACAAAATTCTTGAAACCATAAAGTTTCTACTTGGATTGTATTACGGTGTTTATAAGTTCAGAACAGAAAAATCTCATCGTAATCACAAATTACAATTTAATTTTGTTCTTTAGAGTTAATCTTGACAACAGAAAAATATATATTTTGAGTTTTTGGTTTCTCTGCCAGAAAAGGACACGTAGCCTCAATCTCAGAAATTCAACAACTGTTGGGCAATAAAAGCAATACCCACAAGGGGCGTAGTTTCCGGATGGCGTGCGAGTTTACCAGGCCACTGACTAAAGTACAGTCGTATTACCTCCCAGGTGTGAGATCGGCATCCATCGAGACCCGCGTCTCATTACATCTGGCGCCAGTCACCGTCGGTCACCGTCAGTCAGTCACAAATTCCGTCAACTCCCAACTCCCCTAAGCGAGATCTATATCTGTCCAGCATGTACTCATGCTTACCAGTGATGTATATGTCTGTGTGTGGAATGGATGGGATCCATCTTGTAAAAGACCATGACACCAACTTGGATAGAAGTTTGTTAAAGACCTGGGTATCGTTTCTCGAAGCTCTCATATGTACTACAAGACCATAAGGACTCTGGTAGCGATCTCTAATACATGGGGATCATGCACTTACAAGAGCGCTATGGTCTCATAATAGTTAAGAGAGCTTCATGAAAGGATACCCAGGGGGCCTATTCTCGAAACATTCTTACGATGTCCTTATTCTAAGAACGTGCATAGCATTTTCATACCCCTACTATACGAATGTTTATAATTGTCATGAATATGATGGTAAGAACATTCGGCCCCCGTTCCACAGAACGACCTTGGTGCTATGAGAGTTGTAACTCCTATTTGTTAACATGGAGTTCTGTGGTTATTTTGGAATTACTCCCTTCTGTACAGGACAATTATCGGTACTGTTCCATGGAGCTACTTCCAGTGCTATGGGATTCATAACTCTTAGCATTCTTCCTACTTGGTGAACTTGTATGTACATGTTCAGGACTCTCACCGCACTATGATTCTTCTGTAGAACAAGCCACAGCTTCATTAGATTGACCATGGCACTGCGTTGGTCTCTCACCGCTCTATGATTCTTCTGTAGAACAAGCCACAGCTTCATTAGATTGACCATGGCACTGTGTTGGACTCACAACTCACTGTATGCAAATCTACGACCCTCGTAGGAATAGGACAGTTGTTGTGTGGAATGTGGGCCAATGAATGCAAACAGAAAAGTCTACATTCTCCGGAGAGAACCTGTCCTGGTTGATGTAGATTACGTCTGGGGCATGACATGTCTTTTACTTTCAGCTGAATTCTTACGTTCTATAAGTGTCTGAAAAGTGATCATTTTCTTAGAGAAAGCAATAGTTCTACTGCTCCAAAATGCATTTGTTGAAAAGTGATGATTTTCCTAGAGTTAAACTCCATATTCACTCACACACTCCTAGAGTAAGCAATAGTTCTACAGCTCCAAAATACATTTGTTGTCGCGTACAGGTGAAATATTACTGCTGCGGAAAAAAACAATAATTCAATCAAATAACACAATAAATTAACTCTTTCCCTGCTCAAAGCAACCGGATAATGCCTGAAAGTGCAGTGCATGTGCCTAAACCAGCAGGGAGAGGATTAAATACATGTGTGACATCTGAAACAGTATAAGCATTATCTTGAAACTACACGTCCTTATTGCCTCATGTAAACCTAACCAAGTAGTCCATGGGACAGGACGATTTTGACTACCACCTGGGGTGGCAAAACTATGCTGGTATCAATTTGTTCAGTTACATGTCCTCTACATATTTCTGTTTGCTAGACATTTCAATTTTGTAGCTTAAGCCTGCTAATTAGCAAAAACAAGATGGCCTTGGATGAAAAATGCGGTGACTAGTTTAGGCATTGAATGGACCTTTAAGAGAATAATATGTGAGGAAACAATGATTAATTTAGAAAATTCCTTCATCCATCCTTCCACCCACGAACCTAATCATCAACATGTGGTACTGGAAAGGAATATTGGAATTATCAGATAATTGTAATTATATTGACGCGTAGATGCATAATGGTACGCTTTGTGCCTGCGGTCAGTAATTTTGACCATTGTCCTAATTGGAACAGAATAACAAGTTCAATGAAAGTATAGCTCATTCCTCTAGCATCAATGGTGGGCATTGTCACCATCCGGATCCTGTCCAATTGTCATCAGAAATAACCCTCTGCTCGTTATTATCGCTCTTCCATCGATGGAGACACGTTTCTGACAGCAGACAATGGCCAATTCTGATATTACGTGTTGAGTAAATCCCAGATAACTGACCAATTGAAGCTCTTGTTATGTCTCTCCTTATCCTCATCCCACGGGATTTGAACACGGGCGTCCGTGTTTAATTGCCAGATAATTGTAGCTTCCTCGTTGTATTGTAGTTATATCCTATGCAGATTATCTAGAATTACACTTGGTGATTTCCCTCTAGACCTGGGAGTAGATCAATATACTCCACAGGAGAATTAAGAAAAAATGGCAATGGTTTCTTAAGTCCGAGCAAGGCATCGGAGGGTTTAGAATATTTAACATCTTGAAGCAGCTGTCTTGGAATAATGGGACACTTTGATAAAAAGGGATTGATGACTGCCCGATGGAAGATGGCATCTTGATGACTCTATAGGTCAAAGGTTGGCTTGTGGGTGTTTATATAGTTCATTAGGGATGCGGGGAGGGGGTGGGGTGGAATATTTTCTTACATTAAAAATACGTTCCTGACTACACTGGTACTAGCAGCAGTTGGGTCAATACTTTGTGTACTTTCACATCTGTGGATGCATTTTTTCTAGGGGTATTTTCAGTATAAAATCCCAATTACTACGTAAGTGCATAGTGTATATATGCAACAATGGAACTCCTGGATACTAAATATGGTATTACCACATCACAACTAAGCTAGTTAACTAACCATCCAAGTAATGCAGTTAGATTAATGTCAAATATTGATCGATAAGTCACAGATGGATCGCATCCTGTTGTGTGATGGTATCGCTTTGTGAAATGATGCTTTCGTGAACTCTAGAGGTAGGGTATTATTCCTGCACGGAATTGGTCGCAATGTTTCGTGAGTTCCTGAAGTATTCAGTGTTATCCATTGTGCTATGATGTGGGAGGTTATCCCTATGACTTTTCATTTACAGAGGGTATATAGAAAACAGAAACATAATGACATTTCCAAAGCGTATAATATATCTGAAACAAACATGGTGATTTTCTAAGCATCCTCTGAAACAAAATATATTGTATTTTATGTGTACAAGTGAGCTGTTTTTTGATTTATATATGGCAACTATTTTTTGTAATCATAATTTTTATATTCGTATTTGTATGCATTGCAATTGGAATGACCTTCGACTTATGTTATTTGATTAATGGAGTGGATTTCTGAAACCTGGGCCCAGTTATATGAAACCCTAATGCTACATTAACATGCCATTAAACCTCCATTAACTAATGCAGCATTACATTAGCATCAAAAGTCAATGCAGGAATGATGGCTAATGACGTCATTAGTTAATGGCAATTTCATACAACCGAGCCCTTTGGTAAATTTTGCAACCACTTAATCCAGAAGTTATAGAGGGTATATATTGCTATTCCCCCTGGCATTTGTGTGTTTCCGTGGAAAATAGAAATTGACTTTGTGAAAGCCTAGGGCATCACATTTGTTGTTTTGAGACCAATCACAGAATCTGTTTTTGAATCGTTTTCCAATTTACACCCTCCAGTGCTCCACATGACATTACTCATTAGCCATTCTAAATATATTTTACATTGTCGCAGACATCCTAAATATTTCTTTTTATGATTCTAATTATGGCCCATTGTTATAAATCCGTGTTGTCTCCTTGTTCCACTTCAAAGCTGAAGTACACGACACCTTAAGACATGACCTCGTGACCTCGTCATTTGCCAGAGGAGCGAAATAGCCGTGTCCCATTGGCTCCCTGCTTACAGGCTTTCTCCCCATTAGCGACTGTAACAGGTTAATGTCACAGGGAAATGCACTCTGGTAATCCCCAGACTCAATGATAGACTTCCTGTCTGAGATATTGCTTGTTATCTTCAATCGAGTCCGCGATACTGAAGTTAGAGAGGTCGCGATACTGAAGTTAGAGAGGTCGTGTCCGAGACTCGTGGACCATGTTGTACGTTGTGGATGTAGGAGTTGTATGTCGCGTGTATTGTTAGATATCTGGGTATCGTTTCTCAAAGCTCTCTTATCCACTCTAAGACCATAGTACTCTCGTAAGTGCACAATGCCCATGTATTAGAGATGTGTGTCCGTATGGTCTCAGCCGGCTTCGTGGGGTAATGGTTAAAGCAGCGGACTAGTCAAGCAGTACATATGCATGCAAGTCATGATATTAGTGAAAGATTCTAGAAAGTGACTTTAAACCCCAAATCAACAATAAACAACCGTATGGTCTCGTAGTAGATATGAGAGCTTCGAGAAATGCTACCCAGGCATGTAGCTAGGGGTATTTTGTGAATTATCCAGTACTGTAACTGTTGCTAGGAAGCTATCTGCCTGGATATGATGCTTTGTGTACCTTCTCCCTACTCAATTGTTCCATTATGCATGTGTTTGGGGCATATAGATATGCCCATAGCAGTGAGGGGGTTAAGTACATTACATGTATGATCCATCTGCATTCTGGAAAGGTGGTGTTTTCCAGTGTGATAAAGAAAATACCAGAATTAAACAGAGACCTTGATCGAGGTGTTTCATGCATATACATCACGTCAAGAGAAGAGAAAATATACATACATGTATGTGTAGTCAACAGTAGCCGACATTAACAGTTTGTCAAATTAAGCAATTAGTAATAATATGGGCAATATACAGTCATTTATTTTGGAATATCAGACAGCTGTAAGTGTAGGAGCCAGGAGTAAGTATGACTGTCTGATTTGGGGCTACTATGGTGTTTGATACAGTATTTCATTTATCTTCTTGTCATCTCATGAATGTAAAACAATAACATCTCATGAATGTAAAACAATAACATCTCATGAAGGGAGGAGAATATCAAAGAACTAGTCATTCCAGTGAGACCCACATACCATCACTTGTATAATTTTGCTAAACATTATAACTAGAGTAATTCTTGCCGACATCAAATCCCAACCTTTCCAATAATGTATGAAATAGTCCAAAACCAAAGAGAAGTCTTATGGGCCTCCTGCGGGATTCAAACTCAGACCCTTTGATCTTCAGTTCTGCCGCACTAACCATTGTGCTATCAAACTGCCAGTTTAGTAGTCACATCTGATTGAATCAATTATCGTAAAATGGCAATGAATATTCATTGCATCAAATATCACAAAACTGAAAGGATTAATTGAAATACATATTCAACCAGGTATTGTAAACAGTAGTCTGCGGACACCATGGGGTAATTAGATATCGCCCAATGGGGAAAGAAAATGCCAATTGGATTTAAATGAGATTAATGTTTCTTCAGCTACCGGGGGACCGTGCATCAGTTCTTGACTAAACTTTCTTGATTGCCAGATGAATAGGAATCAATAGTCGTCGTCAGAAACACTAATACGTCACCGCGGCAGAAGTTTAATCGCGCTAAATGACCCTTCTTATCTATCCCCTCCTCTTGAGATCCTGAGGGACCAGAAACCAGGGGGATATCTAATTCCATCCAAGATATCAAGTTTTTGGCCATAGATACTTCTCCATTGGGAATTGTGGAAGAAAATTTGATGAATTCCTGTTGAGAAAAACACCCTGGTGTTTCCACACCTCTCATTGTTGGCAAAGTATTTTATTATTCTCACAGTTATGATCCCGTGGTGGTGAAAGATTAAAGTAGTTTATTTTTGTATCATTACACCCTTCACTTGTGTCTTCACGAGGGAATTCATGCGGGACATCAATAGTGAACAGAATCAAATTTAAATGTTATGACGCAACACCATATATTAACCTTGTTTTCCCTTATGAAAATTGCTTTTGTATTTAATTTAAATTAACCTCTTCTCTACTGGAGGCAATTGAGATGCCCAATAGAACAGTGATTGTGGTTAATTCTGTCAAGAGAAGGCTAATATAATATTTACAGTTCTGATATGAAATCTATGAAATCTGTTTTACATAATTTTTGAGTTTTTTTATTCTGATTTTTCTTATCCTTAAATAAATCTTCTTTTTTTTTCTTTGGTGTGTCTGTGTTATAATACTTATAGTTAATGTCATACATATTCAAGTTGTATCATATCTGCTGCTGTATGATGCACTTAGTGATAGAAACATTCTTCTTGTAGGACGTCATGTAACCAGATAATTACCTTTACAGCAGTTCAGTACGATCATATCAAAGACATTTATCACCATTGAAGCCAATCAAATCCACAATTCCGTCGGACACCTCTGCTGAGCAACGCGAGGATCGCATCGGAACCGTCTCGGAACCGTCTCTCAGGCAACAAAACTGCCAATCTTTCATTCCGTAAGTGGCGCCGGATAACGGTCTCTTGGTTGTCAATGGGTTCCTGGTCCCTGTGTCCCAGGGGCGTTATGGCGCCAATAAATACCAGACAAATGAGAACATTCTGATTTAGTATCGCGGCACACGTGTAAAGATGAGCAATGTTGTCAATGTCGGTGGAATTTACCGTGTTGTGATCCAGGTTTCATGTCTCTCGGCCATTTCAGTTGCCAGAGCTTCATAGATAATGTTCTACTCTCTGAACTGGAAGTGGAAGTTTGTAGAAAGTAATGGGGAAAAAACCTTGTTTATGTGGATTCAACTTTGTACATGAACTAGATGGACTGGATGTAGGCCAAATCTGGTGGATCAACCAATCATTTAGCCTGAATTTACTTGTTTCTTAATATTAGATTATTTTGAGATGTATATTTTTTACAAAATTCTTTGTTTTTGTTAAACTTAAAGGATGAGTAAGAGTACTTTATCAGTGCATAAAGGTATTGTTGCACTTTATGTTGCTCAAACAACAGTACATTTATACACGAATAAAGTTCTCTTGCGAGTTTTCTAACTATCTTAATGTTCAGCAACAGCCCAAGTTTTTCATGTGCAAATAAGGAAAACACTCAGACTTTGGAAAAGAGTACTTTTATCTGTAAAAGAATACTTTCATCAGAATATTCCATGCAAAACTAATAGGGACATATCAATGGACAAGGAGATTTTGCTGTCTTTAAATACTATTCCATAGGAATTTGTAGATTTTCTTATTAATATGCAAATTATTTGTCGAGAAAGTTCATCTTGTCTGATACTATTATTAACATCATTGATAAAAAATACCATATTGAATTTATACTGTCTGAAGATAAAGATACTGTAAGCAATTCCTTGTGGAGCCCAGACAGTTTTTATGAGGCGCATAATGCCCTTGTTTTATGACCAAAAATACCACATTGAATTTATCCAGTCTGAAGATAAAGATGCTGTCTCTCTGGCAGAGAACAATTCCTCACGGAGTACAGACAGTTATTAAGGACCGCATCCCACCCTTATTTTATAACACAAAATGTCACTATCCATTTTGAAGTGAATACTATTCTCCAGGTGACATATTATCCTCATGGAGTCCAGACGGTTATTATTGAGCACATCTTGCATTGATTCTATGCTCCTCCATCACTGTACTGAAGGTCTGGTAGCTAGACTTCTACAACAAGGACTTCTGTAGATTGTACAAGCGCGATGGTTAATAATTTCTACAAACGTAATGAATTAAACTGCCCGTGAGACATAACCTGGGGTACGGTGGTAACTGATATCGATCTGTTATTCCACTTACCAAAATGGTCGGCTCCCTGATGATTGATAATCCTGGCGGGACGGAATGTGATGTTACTTTGTCGTGTCAGTCTAAATTGACATCACGCTAATGAAAATATACTGCTGAACTTTTTATATAATTGTTATATATCGGGTCATATAGTGGAGATATTGGTACTTGATTTGTCAACATTACCGTTATTTCTGTTTTTCATCGTGTTTACTGATGATCAGGACCCGCAGCGACGTTAACCTCCCCTGCAGCGACGTTAAACTCCATATTCACTCACTGATGATCAGGGTATCGTTTCTGGAAGCTCTTGTATCTACTACGAGACCACAAGGACTCTCGTAGCGATCTCTAATACATGGGAATCGTGCACTTACGAAGGCGCTATGGTCTCGTCGTGGGTATGAGAGCTTCCAGAAATGCTGCCCTGAATATAGTAGGCTCGGTAAGAATTTCAAAGGTTAAACCTTAGATGTATGGATTAAAATTGCTTTAAAGAATAAAACGAGGAGTGGTCGCCATTACAAGATCATGGCTTTGTTCTTCAAATGCACTCCAAGTCAGTTACTGTTTTCACTGACAAGGAACATGTATGTTTTTTTGTGAATGAGTATTCGGCAATTCACAAAGGTCATCAAGAACACTGTATTGATCATTATAGATACCGTAACTTGATCTGAAAATACTTAATTAGGATTTCTATTATACTCAACATTAAATTATTATATTTGACTACCGTTCAACGTGATCTTTGAGGCAAACTTTACCAATTTTTCACTTATTTTTCATCATGTATTTTGTGCGTGTTTTGTGGATGTTTGTTCCAGGAGGTTGGCTCATGCCTGTTGGTTGTTGGATGTTTGTTCCAAGCCTTCACAGAATGCATAATACATGCAGCTTGGCTTGTTGATTGCCAATAGATAGCAGAGAGAAGTGTTTGCGGAGTATGTAGATTGACAGCTCTGTTTATCAGATGTCAGATTGACTTGCCTGTACCGAGATTCTGAATATTTGATCTATTGTTGTTGTTTGTTGATTTGGGGTTTAAAGTCACTTTCTAGAATCTTTCACTAATATCATGACTTGCATGCATATGTACTGCTTGACTAGTCTGGATTTCCACCAGTTTTTATAGTGCTAGTTCACTTAGAATATATATCATGTTGCAGATAGAACAATTTGATCTATTAGAAAGCTTACTGATTTATTCATCAAGCTTACTGATTTACTAGTATTCATTAGCTGTCACAAACAATACACCCACATGTAGGTCCAATGCACACACATACATGTACAACTAATACACACATATAACCAATACAACCACATGGAACATGGCGGTCAAGAGGTAGGCGAGTCTGCCTCATTACCCGGAGGGCCCAGGTTCAAGTCTAGCTCCTGCCATCATGTAGCACTCTCGAGCAAAGTACTTATATCCACACTTCTCCAGTCCACCCAACTCTGAATGGGTATCCAGTAGGATGAGAATGAATTGTGAATGTAAAAACCTAGCAACTTAACTGGTAGCTTGGGTTGTATACTCCCCAGGGAGTTGAGAATGTGAAATAAGTGGACGTTGATCCATTGGCCGGGGTAATAATATAGCACTATGAGCGAGCTTTCAATATGAGATGTCATGTAAATCAATGACTGATTGATCCATTAGGGGAAGTGTAAAATAATCTATCATTTTCTGCTCTGACGTTCGTAAGGTGTAGGTGCAAGTAGTTCACTAGGTACAACTTTATGTGTTATGAAAATTAATAATGTATTAGTCCCATTCATACAGTGCATCATCGTGTATGGACCAGAGATACATGTAGAGACTAAGCTACAATTTTCTCCCTCAAATTGTGTAGCTCTGAAAGCCTTGACATTGTGAGATGTGCCAGACCCTTTTTTTCCGTTTGTGCTTTGTGTTGTTGTCAATACCTAATCTTCCTTAGCATGTTCTGAAAGGAGAAGGTATCTGCAGTTTTAACTATACATGAAGTAGAACCTATTCAACCTTTGAAATTTTGCAATGGTTAATTTTGCCCATCAATTAATGTTTTATGTGGAGTTTTTTTTTTAACGTGTCTCGTGATTGGAATATCGTGTTCAGTGTTCTTTGTGGATTGATTTGTCAGCCTCGGAGACTGCACAACGAATTAGACATGCCGTGTTTGTTAGTACAGTTCTGTTTATTCATTTCCATTCATTATTTATTAAGTCAAGTTTTTGTAGATCTGAAATTTGCAAACAAAGGTTGACATCCATTTTGGAAGATTATTCTTAGTTAATGACAGCCTTTGACCTATTGTAAATATTTATCGTAACTTTACGGATTTTTAGTAATGATAGTTTTATGGAATGGCTACTAAGTATCTCATTACTTTCATCTTTTGATGGTTTATAGACAACTATGATAGCTTTTTGGATTGGGCCGCAGTTGTCCTACATGTATTCTGAAGACTGGTGGGTGCTTTCACTATCATCTAAATTTGTCCAAAATGTTTCCTGCTGAATTAGGCAAAAGCACTGTTCATTAGGGGCATCAATGGTTGCCTTCAGCAGGGAGAGGGTTAAACTCTCTTGCCCAAGGTAATCTGAAGTATATTTCTGCTCATTATGGAAAGAAATCTGTCTTGGTTTTAGTGTTAGAATATGAATCTGTATTGGTTATAGCATTAGAATACTATTTTGTATTTGGTTGTAGTGTTAGAATATTAATTTGTATTGGTGGTGGTGCTAGAATATTAATCTTCAAGTTGTAGTGTTAAAAAATTAATCTGTATTGGTTGTAGTATTAGACTACTAATCTTCAAGTTGTAGATTCAGGGAGATGGGCAAACTTTGATACGTGATCTACTCTCCTCCATAGTCAAAATGTCAATATATTAGTCGCTGCCTCTTGATAGCTTACAAAAACCTGTGACATTTCGCTACACGACCTCCTGGTGGGAGCGATGTCTGTATTCAGAGTGACCTCCCTTTTGTGGTGCCTCTCTTGTAGGTCATTATTACGGTACATGAATCTGTTTAACTAAGTAGTTTTTGTTGATATTAATAGCAGGACTGTTAAGCTGAGCGTCCACTGGACTGACACAGACCTGTACACGATGCTTTCCATATTTCTCCATCAGAGCTGTTCCATTACCGTCTTCTGGCATTAACAAATGCGAGGGACAATAATTTTGAGTCGATTCATTGAATTCTGTGATTACATGTTGATGTTTTTACCTTGGTTGCATTTCAATTGGAAATTGAATTTCTTGTTTTTATTCATGTCCATGTAGAAATGCACATTAGACAAAGTTTGAATACAGTTTTATAAAAATATTTTTACAATTTCTTTTGCCCTCCAATCACAATCAATAATTAAATAATAATAGCTGCATCTTTGCAAACATGCACTAGTGATTTTCTAAGGAAATGTAAAAGACAATCTTTGTTTTTGGTAAGTTTCTATGGATATGAAAAAGCCATCTTTGTCATTAGACTACATGCCATCACAGGGCTTGCTAACGTTGATCAATACTATAAGGTTTAAACATTTTAATCGATGAAGAATAAAAGTAGGTAAACACGCTAATATAGCTTATGTAAATACTCGTCCTCAGTACTGTAAGTACTCGTGCACTTGAGGAGAGAATCTATTATCGGAATAACAGCCGTTTACGATCCTCTGATCCTAACGAACTTCACACCTCTGATTGCTGTAGTTCAAGGTGTTCTATCGGCAACCGTTCTATCAACACGGCATTGGTTGCAGCTATTGTGCAACGTGTGTAGGAGGAATGGCTTGTACTGTATTACATTACCTATGTACTTGTATGCTTAATCCCAGTCTACCAACACATGCAAGAGTTGGTCCAGTGGCAAGGCCATTAGCCGACTTGTGAATGGATCCTGCTTTGGGTGGTCTTGCCGCCAAGATTGGCCAGACTTCATTGGCAATGGCGTCGGTGCCTTTTCCACTTTGTTGGTTTGTGTTGACGCTAATGTCTAATCTTTCCACTTCCTAAGTATGTTATGAAAGAAGGTATTTGCAGTTAATGTAATTTTTGTCCTTGGTATTTCGACTTGCTGATAAACATTCAGAACATTACGCCAGTCAGGTCTTGTGTATGCCAGGTTCATAACTACAAAATGTGTCACGGCAACGTGGATGTTTGAAATATGTATTACTGTATTAATAGGGACTTTTACAATATATTTTGCTTTGAACTAGATTTTCTTTTTGAAGATACATGTCATTAATTGAAGGATGTACTTGCATTATCAGTCTCAAATGATGAATAAAAAATATCAAATATGAATAAAAAATATCAAAGCAGGATACATTCACAAGTCGGCTAATGGCCCTGCCACTGGATCAACTCTTGCATGTGTTGGTAGGCTGGAATTACTTATTTGATATTTGAAATTGATGTTCAGATATTTGGACACTGGCTACTTTCTAAAAGAATGTCGAAATGTTTGAGGAACATTGTGTTAAATTGAATTTGAATCTGGCCATGAAGACAATTGTCTTGCATCTTTGTGATGATAATGGTGCAATATAGAGATACTGAAGGGGTTACCAGTAGGGTTCTACTGCAATAGCCCTGACCCTATTGTATTGGTCATTCCATAACTCAATGGATAACTACAGGGTGTCCCCCTTATGCAACTTCTCTGAATGTCAATCACGAATACAAGAAATCCCTTACCAAATGTGAATCCATTGTATATTCCACAAGCAATAAATAGAAGTATTTACAATGCAAAATATACTTTCCTTTAATGTTATTGGTATACTGCCTATGTTAAGTGCGGGAGACAACCAAGGATGCTTTAGAGAACAAATTGTGATTAATCCAATAGGGATGGATGTCAAACATTGATATATCATTGGACTTTGGTGTCTGGTGATGGTAGGTCATTGGACCAGATTCAAAGATCCTCATATTGAGCCTAAGCCTGCACTTTGCTTTCTTCCTGAATGTTAACCATCTTCCTGCTGTTGACAACTGGAGATGCAATATTAAGCATCCACATAATTAATCCAGCATGGAGATGGTTAACGGGTAATTATGATGTATTTTATTGTGTATTTGGACTTCATGGCGGACTTTGTAACTGACTTTACTTTCTTTGTATTTTAGGTGTGTCTCACTACACCAAGACATATGAAAACTCGGAAGACAACTGCGTGTTCGATGAGGTAATGTATTCATATTTTTACCAATTGCCAGACAGTGTTATTCCTCGGCTTTGCTTTTAGATACAAAATCAAGAGTTGAATCCCATCCAATGGTCCTCACATATATGTGAAAGATTCCCGCTGTGATGTAAAACAATAATTCACTCGGCCAACCAATGGGTCCAGTGATGTCGTAATTATATGATGGAGATAGATCCATGGCCTGTTCCATTACAAACATGCTGTGGAAAACGCAGTGAAAAAAACCTAACTCATTAATTCCAGAATTATATTATAGCAGCATGCAAGTATGCAGGTGGTAAAATAGATAACAAATTATATATATGTTCCCAGAACCTGTTGTCAATGCTAAATTAACCCTCTCCCTACTGGATTAGGCACATACATTGCTCTTTAGGGCATCCCCAGTTGCCTTCAGTATGGAGAGAGTTAAGATAATGTTTGTATTTTTATTGCAGTGCAGCAATTTTCTTGTAAACAACAAATTATCTAATAAGGTATTAATAAGTAATGTTGTATAATTAATATTTTGTAATAAGATGCTGTGACAGTTGCGTTGTATTTCAGTCGTTCGAATGGCCAGTGGCTCGACCCATTGAGAGTGAGGAGGTTATTGACATTCAGATCTTCAACTACAACAAGTACCTCAGCAACAGGTGGGTGTCCGTCTCACGAATCATGGCGGGACAAGGGTGGCTAAGTACCTTGCCCAAAAATAAAAGGCACATCTAGCTAGAGGTGCAAACACATTGGGTTATGGCCAAGAAGGAAAGATGTCCAACACTGTGACATTCTTTATAACTTTCTAGCATTAACACTGATCAAGCAATGTCGGTATTATATTGGCCAATTCATCATTTTGAGTTCTAATCCTAGTAAAGTTCACTGCACTTTTATCGATACCAGACTTATATTTGTAGCTAGTTCTAAGATTTGACCTACAATCAATTGTAGATATGACTGTTCCGAGCAACGTGACCCTAGGCTCTGCTTCAAAGTTGCCAGTCTCAATCTGTCTGACATTTAAGAAGTTCCAATAGTGCTTATGCCAAGGTTAAAACCCATGCCAAAAACAAAAATCAATACAAATTTGCACCTTTAGATATTGTTTCCTAAATGCCAGGCTATTGCCTAATTCTTTGGTTGTTTCGGGGATAGTGCCTTCAGCCACCGCAGTTAATAGTCAGTAAATGTCTTCCTGAATCCCTGTCTGATTGGATAAGTCTTGGAGCATACTCACGCCGTCTTCCATTAGTGATGATCTGTGTAAAACACTGACGTTATACAAGCGTTACAAACTCCAGTAATACAAGTGATAGACTCTATGGTACTACGTGAGTTATGTCCTAGGGTGATACACGAGTTATACCATTCGGATCAAACAAGCGACATCCACAGATATATGTGCTCTGACCTAATAGCAAGGTTGACGTTAAGGCAGAAATTGATGAATGCTAGTCATCTTTTATGGATGGAATGTAAACGCTTTCAGTGTCATATATTGCATTCTTATGCATAGAATAGACAATCCCAGTGAAATCTGAGCAAAAAGTTATGTAGATTTGTGTTTCTTAAATTTCAAATTAGCAGCAATTTCATTGGAAAGGGCCATTTCGTGGCCCACACACACAACTATGTATTCATACGTAAACATATATATTATCGACTTTACAATTTACATATGCAGTTCTTGTATTTTGATTTGTCACTGGCTATTTTCACAACATTGAACGGTGTTTTCCACTGCACTAAGCTGCTATTTAGATACAAAGCGGTACACTATAAATATTCATGAGCTCCATTGCTGATGCCACAGATTATATTATGTTTCTTCCCACAGGATGGGTGGAATAGGTTCGTACTGGTGTTCTGTAGGTTGTATACAATGACCTGTCAAATCGGCTCGTCTTCCATGGAGGAAGTTTAGACTGAGCGACTTGCACCAGGCATTGGATAGACCCTCACGAGGATAGATGACCTAGTCTCTTTTCTAACCGAGTCTCTGTTTTTGTTTAAAGTATGACAGCTTTGACAAGACATGGAGAGATGGTGTAAACCATGTGGGAGGACCTAGTATATGGACTTAGCTTTTGAGAAGGGCACAGTGACTAGGTGCATTGAACATTGATCTAGTCCTTGACAGTATTCTTCGATATTTCCAAAATTGGTCCAAATTGAATTGCAATTGGGAAATATTACCAGGCCCCGAGATTACGAAACTTTCTGAGAATGATTTCATATTCAACTAAGAATTTTGTTCATAAAACGTCATGTGACGTCATAGCCTGAGTATACTATGAGTTTAACTCTCTCCATGTTGAAGGCAATGAGAGAAGTTCTACAGACCTCAATGTGTCCAATCCAGCAGGGATAGGGTTAAGGTGTAATTGTTAATACAGTAGTAGATTGTCAAACTTCAGAACCTATAGCTCCAATTTAGAACCTTCCTTCAACATTTCATACAAGTATAAATATGTCTTCACATCCCCAATCAAAATTAAATGTTGAGGCAAGGTTTAAAATTGGGGCTGTAAGTTCTGAAGTTATACAAGTGTGAAATGTCTTCACATTCCCAATCAAATATTGAGTAGTATATAAACCGTGACCTCGAATTTCTGTCATACAGCTTGGAACTCGCGGTCAAGGTGACTTGCGATTATTTCCAATGTCCTTCCAGAGGTACTCAACGATTGCCAGATGGACGCTATGTAAAGCAAATCTATTCAGGTGCAAGCCCAGTGGCACAATGCCCTCGTTTCTGCGGGTTAATGACAGGCAATCAGACCATCTTGGGACTTCTCCAGACATTGATGAGGTCGATCAAG
Source organism: Nodopelta heminoda (assembly GCA_032362005.1). NCBI lineage: Eukaryota > Metazoa > Mollusca > Gastropoda > Neomphalida > Peltospiridae > Nodopelta > Nodopelta heminoda. The sequence goes on along the minus strand of JAUTCA010295711.1, from coordinate 1,697 downwards.
CAAGTCCTCTGAGGACCTCCATACAATGGCTTCAATATTTACTTCAATCTGTTTTCCTCATTGCAAATTCACATGAATATTAATGTTTGTAATATGCAATGCAGTTTGAGCAATGGAATTGTGGATGCATTTTATGTGTGTGGTACTTTAGTGAAGTGTATGGATAATCCTTGTCCACCTATTTCCCAATAGCATATTTGAACAGTTTTTCTGGATATTTGTGCTATATAAATGTGTATAATAATAATAATACTGTAATAGTATTCTGTAGTATGACTAGTAATGTTAAAGGCTTGTTTAATAAGTCTATAAAATAAACTATTGTATGTCTTATTAATTTAATTCTAACATCAGTCTATAGAAAACAAAATGTAAATAATTATTTCCCTTGTACAATTGTTGCTACTAGTATTTTTCCAGTTAATTTTATCATTGCCATAAGGTTGCTTTTAATGTTACATATATTCTTATGTTTAAGATCCCAAACATTCTATTCAAAATTATTGTAGTCTGTTTGCAAGGACTAGCTTGAGCAGAACCAACCTCATAACTTGATCCCAACCAGGCGAAAAAACATCAGCAATTATCGTGAAAGACTCCTAAAAGCCATATCCAGTGTAGCTTACTGTGTTAATTGCATAAAACATTCTGACAAGCCAGCAAGCAGTTAACATGAGCAAGCAATGATACCGCTATAACCAGCTTAATTAGAGGACAACTGTACAGCAACAATGTTCATGGTTCTAATCCGGCCGATGGGAAGTTGGCTCCTTTTTTCCTTTTTCCTTTTTCGATATTCAAAGATTTTCAAAATGTTTCTATTTGTTTTCTCAATTATGAAATGTGTAAGGCACCAATGACAAATATTTAATGTATTAACACCAAATTTCTCTCACGTACCGTAATTATCCTACTACTACACGACAAATCACAAAAATGCATAAAACGTGCCTAAACTGGATGTGTGCTCATGACACCTACATAGGCTGATAGGCTACATTGAGACCTTTGCATTGCAACTATCTAACCTGAATTACATAATATTTCATGTTCCGTAGAACACTAGCTCCTTATTCAAATATTTTAAAAAGGAAAAAGGAGCCAACTTCACATTGCCTCTAATTGGAACTGTGCTCAGGGGGCTGCTCCTTTCTAGCTGTTCTGTCTGTACTTTCTGTCTGATGCATGCACAGTTACCAAGGATCAACACTGCACATGCGTCGGACAGAAAATACAGACAGAACAGCTAGAAAGGAGCAGCCCCCTGGTAACCATCTGTGGGTGTGGAATCTTTGTCCATTAACATCAATTACCAATCATAGTTCCATCTGACTTGGGCCTTCCAGGCTGCATTGTGTGAAGAGGTGGCAGTTGATGGTCAGGATGAGCAGTGGGGAACTCCGCACATGTTGACGGGATTAGTTAATTATTAACACAGTCCAGATGATTGATGCATGTGATGTTTGGGAGTTGGTTGGATCCACTGTCCATGGTCTGGGGCCTGCAGGTGGCCCTTAATGAGGATAGTTAAAGTTCCAGAAATAGTCTCCCGATGAAGTTGGCTGACATCAATGGAAGGCCGTCTGGCTCAAGGACTAATCTTGGATGATTTACCCGCTTTAAAGGACATCTCCAGTGCCAGGACATGTTTCTTCTAATGGCTAGTTTAGCAATTTTTAGAACGTTATTAGCAAAAA
>JAUTCA010295156.1:0-10645 GCA_032362005.1 Nodopelta heminoda | reverse complement strand
AACACAACTGAAAAATGTTCATTGTGTTACCATCGCTAATGCTTGAATTACGTGCATGTGCGAAACCATTTCGAAGCATTTCAGATCCACTACTGTAAGGAAAAGTGAGTGCCTCATTAACTGTATATTATCCACTCACTATTGAGATATTGAGTCCAGCATAATTTCCAGTGCTCAAATTTTTACAAGCGCCGACCACTTTGCACTCGGGCACCTGCTGGAAGATCCCGGACTGTTCCGGGTTGGTGTAGAACTTGACGTCGGACACGCCCTGAGCCCAGGCGGAGGCGGAGATGAGCCAGAGCGCCGTCAGCACCACCGATATCACAAAGTCCTGGACACACACAAAGACAAACGGTATCAGAATCAGCATCTTCATCCATCCAACAATAAACCAGGGCCCGAGATTACGAAACTTTTCTGAGTACGATTTCATACTCAACTCAGAATTTTGTTCATAAAACGTTACTGTTTTTGAGCATATCAAACGTACTCAGAAAAGTTTCGTAATCTTGGGGCCTGGGCATAATTTCTCAAAGCTCTCATATCTATACTATGAGACCATAAGGACTCTTTAATACATGGGGGTCGTGCACTCACATCTCTAATACATGGGGATTGTACACTTACGAGAGCGCTATGGTCTCATAGTGGATATGAGAGCTTCAAGAAACGATACCCTCTCTTGCTAAGATACAGCTTGCTATGACAATATATACCTTGGATAGATTGCTATGACAATACACATTGGGTATATCAGAATAACATATATTTAACACACTTATTATCTACCGTATTCGACGTATTAAACGCCATGCACCAATAAATGCCCCCCTTAACTATTTTAATAAAAATAAAAAATAAAATGTTTTCAATTTTCAATTTCTTTTTTCTTTTCAAGTTTTTTCTCCAAGGGATTTAATGCTGGAGCTGGAAGATTCTTTCTAAAAACTACTGTTTGTGATCCAGGAAGTTCTGATATAAATATTGTTGTTTAAAAAAAATATATATATTTATTTTTTTCTTTTTCTTTTTTTTCTCTCTCCATACTCACCACTACAACAATCTGGGTGTTCTTCCGATAGAGGTCGTCGAAGAAGATGTACAGGATGAGACTGCCAATGCAATAGAGGAATGCCATGACGCCGACGAAGACGTAGAACTGACACGGTGCCATCTCGCTCTCACCGAGACTGATGACCGACTTTGCTGCCGTCTTGTTGCAGATCGGAAGATTGAACCCGACGCTATTCAGGCTGGAAGAACAACAGTTACTTGAATACTAGCAGTGCATGGAACACTAAAGCAATTAATCATTTAATATTTGGGATAAATAGGTTTCAGTTTCAGTAGAGTAAGATCCTGTGTCATCGGTCAGTCTATCTGAACTTCGGTCACCTACAGAAACTGTTTGACCGATGTTCAGGTACATTGACGGATGACCCAGGACTTTGCTTACTCTAGGTAGCTGATATAATATGGAAGAAAGGTAAGACATAGTTTGTATGATGCCTATTCAGGCCCCCCAACCGATTGGAACCGTGGCATTACTATCGGATTAGAAGTAGCGACGATATGAAGCAAACGTCTCATTTACCGGAAACTATGCACAATTATAGGAAATTATGTCTCGCTATGTGAACGCTATGTGCGACTATACAGAACGATACAGAAAAAACCTGCGATATCGGAGCAGAACATAGACCTATAGGAGCCGTATGCAGAAAGGAAAGGGCAGACAATCTACTTATCTTGTCGTGAATGTCTTTCTGCATATGCAATTTAAATAATATCTTGTAACCAAAGATGTAGTTTGCTTCAACATGGTCGTTATTCTAGATGATGAGAAGAATACGTTGAAGGACTCACTCGAATGGGTAAGCGTATTTGTACTGCACAGTCTCCAAGGAGGAGGTGTTACAGTTGACGGAGAAAGACGAAGAAGTGGAGAAGCCGGTGGTGGTGGCGAAGGCGAAGATGGACATGATCTGGAACAGAGAACACGTTCATGTAAACAACTGTATACATTGATTTTGTTTTAACCATAATTAGCTAGTGATGTTGATTTTTGTTGGTGTTGCTTGTTGTTGTTGAATTTTGTTTTATTAGACTAATATTAACATAGTCAGTGGTGTTACTATTGCAGTGTTTGAAATAATGAAAATAATAAGGGGGTCATTCTCCATAGGCCCAATGTTAAAGGTTGTAAAATATCTAATTTTCAGGGGGTCACACAGATACCTTAACACTGCAGATTTTCAAATGACCCCATTGTGATATGGTTATATTGGGATGAGAACCTGGAACAGTTCTGTGTTGCAGCAAGACCCAGGAGCCAGGGATGGTACATAAACAAAGGATGATGACTTCTTTTAGGGCCACCATCCAGAGAAACTAATTCAAACATGCAAATAATATTAGTACCGGTAGTTAAAATAATTGTGCATGTTAGTGAAATAATGTAGTTGACAGACTCCAGGGAATTGCGCTGATCAATGTTGTATTTGTGATAAAGGCAAAGTTTCCACGGCTCACTAAGGATCTTGATTCCACCATTATCCCACCATCATGTCGACTCAGTCGGTGCACTGTAGGCAATATTAGTTCTAATACATTCAAACATATCTATTTGTGTGGTTGTTTCCACAACAATGGAAAATTGTGATGAACAGTTTCAATGAAAAGGATCAAGTCAACAGATAAGCATTAATATAATAACCAATATTCTTTCAACACATTACGAGAAATAGATCGGGCCGCCGGGCGAGTGGGAACTTCTAAGTTCTAACCCTGCAAGTTGGGTCTTCATAGTAGCCAGTTTTTATATAACTATCTTTGAAACAATCTTTGCCGTGGTCGGGAAGGCACAAGTACATATAGATCAAAGACTTGCTAAGCATTACACAAGAATTAACTGCAGATTATTTGTACTTTAATTCCTCCCGATATTACCAGTTGCCTGATGTTACAAGTTGTCTGATGTTACCAGTATCCTAGTGTTGACAGTTGTCTGATATTACAAGTCTGATGTTACCAATTGTCTGATGTTACCAGTATCCTAATGTTACCAGTTGTCTGATGTTACCAGTTGTCTGATATTACAAGTCTGATGTTACCAATTGTCTGATGTTCCCAGTATCCTAATGTTACCAGTTGTCTGATGTTACCAGCTGCCTGATATTACAAGTCTGATGTTACCAATTGTCTGATGTTCACAGTATCCTAATGTTACCAGTTGTCTGATGTTACCAGCTGCCTGATATTACAAGTTGTCTGATGTTACCAGCTGCCTGATATTACAAGATGTCTGATGTTACCAGTTGTTACCAGTTGCCTGATGTTACCATTGACTATTGCTGCCTCATTCTGACCTCTGCTAACATTTGCTATCAATCCTATTTCGTTGCTCTTCCATTATTCAATGTTTTCACACATCATTTCCCCTGCCGATAAAACATGATCCCTGAGTAATATGCAATTACAGAAACCATTTTTCATCAAGGATGATAAATATAGGATATAATGTGTAATGAGTTGGCTATTCTAAGATTAGATCATCCTTCGAGACTGTCAACTTTTCTTTGATGGAAGGAATTCAAAGTGTAGAGCTCATTATTAATATATTCAAGATGTAAATTCATAATGCAAATTCATTAAAGTGAACTTTAAGTTGATTGAATGATGCTAATAAGTTTCCAACATTTCAGGTACAATTTTGTAGACATGATATGACTATGACACTTTAACAATATGCACAAAATAAAAAGTGTACGTAAGTACAAATGAAAAATAATTCTTGAAATTAGAAAAGTAGTACAGTGCTCCGTCGATACAACGCCCTTCGATGCAATGCGGATTCGGATACAACGCGGGGTCCAACGTGGACCCCATTAAATTAAAAAATTATATTCAGTGATATAACGCGGGTATTATATCGAGGGAGCAATGTATGTCATCAGTATGCAATTTGACCTTTTTTTTAGTTTCAGGATGGAATGCTTAAGTAATTTTCCAATAATATTTGATAGTCATGGAGAAGTTATAATAAAACAACACTACTGATAGTCATAGTATAAATAAATTTCCGCGTGCAAGTTAATCACAGTTTAGATTGCTGTAATTCCTCTGTAATATTGACATCACAAGAAACATTCAAATGAACAGAGATTCAAAGCGGAAGATTACAATGATCAGAGACAAAAGAAACATCCTGGTGTACACAGATAAATAAATCAATATCCCTTGGAACTCACTATGAACCTGAAAGTAGGTCAGACCATTTGCAGTAAAATGTTACCAACATTGCAAATCATCTGGAAAAAAATATATACATATTTTATACACTATACAAATATAAAAAAGAATATAAAAAATTCTTGCAGCAAATGGAGCCGACAGATAAAAGAGAACTTTCCACGTTGAAGTCCCTAATGAGTACCAGCATTTCTACAGCTCCTAAGTACACCAAGGCATGACTCTCACGAGGCAAACGGTTCAAACCTTCTACCGGATTTCTGGTAATATGATTTTCCAAGTCCTTTTTGGTTGTCAGCTAACATGAAGTGTGTTACTGCGAGGTGTGGGCCAGCTTCTGTGTGTCCTACAATGTTGTTACATGATCATGCTCCATCGCAATAACTTGATTTACTGGACGTCTATCGAGTTACCCACTGGCTCCATTATCCAGTGCCAACAGCTGACATACCCACTACGCCGGCTCCCCAGTGCCAGGCACCGCCCAGTCCCAGGCACGACACAGAGACCCAGCCCAAACAGGCATCATACAGGGCGGACTTTCTTAGATAGCAGGCTTAGCAGTCAACTTCAACCAAGCTATTTCTAAAGCTCTCGATTTTTCATTAATTTAAGAAATAGAATAGGCTGCAGTTTCATTACTCAGGATGACCTAGCTATCTCCATTGGACACAGTGACCTCTCTAGTGCCACTGATGAACATGGTCTGTATACCATCACTGACATAAATGGTCTGCATATCACCATTGACCAAGATGGTCTGTATATCACCATTGACCAAGATGGTCTGTATATCACCATTGACCAAGATGGTTGACCAAGATGGTCTGTATATCACCATTGACCAAGATGGTCTGTATATCACCATTGACCAAGATGGTTGACCAAGATGGTCTGTATATCACCATTGACCAAGATGGTCTGCACTATATCACCATTGACCAAGATGGTGTGTATATCGCCATTGACCAAGATGGTCTGTAATATCACCATTGACCAAGATGGTCTGTATATCACCATTGACCAAGATGGTCTGTATATCACCATTGACCAAGATGGTTGACCAAGATGGTCTGTATATCACCATTGACCAAGATGGTCTGCACTATATCACCATTGACCAAGATGGTGTGTATATCGCCATTGACCAAGATGGTCTGTAATATCACCATTGACCAAGATGGTCTGTATATCACCATTGACCAGGATGGTCTAAACATTACCACTGATTAAGTATCTAAGGATGCAACTCTGATTAGGTGTCACCGGATACCTGTCACCGAAGATGATCCCGACGAGAATTTACTGTCCCAATAGTCACTGGTCAAGAAATCCTATCCATTATCACTGATAGATAAATATGGCTACTGACTAATAAATACATCATATCAACAGATGGAAATGCATACATCTTGCCATAAAGAAAATTGTTCAAAGAAAACTATGCTATTTTAAACTTGAGATAATAGGCTTCTATTTCCAGATAAAAGCATCTGCCCGTAAAATATATCACAAACAATAAGCCTTTGTGAGTATATTGCTAATTATAGACCTCTGCTTTGATGTGAACGTGATGTACGGGACGTAAGCATTGAAAACATTGCTAGTACCAACTACACCATGATCTTCACTGTATATTCATAACTAAAACAGTGCTCCCTCGATATAACACTGAAGTTGGGGTCCATGAAATAATACCCGCGTTATATCAACAAATATAATTGGAGAAATTTAAAAACATTTTTTTAAAATGGGGTCCACATTGGACCCCGCGTTGTATCCGAATCCGCGGTGCATTGAAGGGCGTTATATCGAGGGAGCACTGTAGCTATAACTTAAAAGTGCAAGGTGCATTGACATCAAAATCCATACACTGATGCTACATAATACTATTAATGATGTGCAGAGATTTTACGAAGCAATGGAATCTCAAATCACTTTTTACAATAGTTTAACTTCAAAAACGTTCAAAAAATTAAATTGGAAATGACAATCCAATAATTTCTAGAGAGCAGTGGTATCTATTTCAGAAATGTTGCAGACATTTTCCAGAATGAAACAGTCAAGATGTGTGTGATTGTTTCATAAAGCATCAATTTCATATGGAACACTAATTTGACAATATTTTCTTCAATACATGGCTTTTTGTTACTACAGATAAGGAAGTCTTCACTGCTGACAGCTGTCATGCTCAGACGTGTGTATTAGAAACATAGGCTGGCGGATACGATGAAATATCGCTGAATAGAAGCCTCCTTGTGGGTTACAATGGATGTACCATTAGAAAATATACAGAGAGGTACTGCCTAGGCTGCAATCTATATGCAAATGGCTACTTCTCAGAAATGTTATTATCGGTGACATGTTCAATTATTTGTAACCTAAATAAAAGTAAACCTCTCGGTAATTCTTGCAATAATAAAAAAAGACAGTTATAGGTACTACTCTCATGAGAAGTTGTAGAGATTGGCCATATAGCTGTATCTTCTTTCCAGGGGCCTGTTACACAACGCTCTTGTAGGCTACAACTATTGTAACGTCAACACTTTCTATTGTGGCGGGAGCCCAGTTGCAACTATTGTAGCGCTACAAGAGCGTCGTGTGTTGCAACTATTGTAGCGCTACAAGAGCGTTGTGTGTTGCAACTATTGTAGCGCTACAAGAGCGTTGTATGTTGCAACTATTGTAGCGCTACAAGAGCGTCGTGTGTTGCAACTATTGTAGCGCTACAAGAGCGTCGTGCAACAGGCTTCTGGTCAGTACAGAAATGTTTAACAGTATCTGTTGAGAATCCAAGTCATGCTGCATAGAACCTGATTACTTAACGTCTTTCCAGGACATTATACTGTTGGCATCAGGACAATTATCGGCGTCTTCATTTGCCTAGTTAAAGCCAGGAAAGGGTAATACATTGAATGCATCCTAATTGTGCGCACACCGGTTACAGAAATGCTTTGCAGCCATTGTGGAAAGCAATCCTGGCATGTCAGTGGAGCAGTAGATTTACTGTTAATTTCTTTGACAAGTAAAACTGGCATCATTGATACATTACGTAAATATTGCGGCTCATTGATTTAACAGCAATAAATATTAGGGTGAAATGGTCATTATGGATTCTGTTGTCAAGTTTGGGAAGTTTTACAAATTTGGAAAAATTAAGCCTACTTTCTTTTATTGTAATATTTTAAAATTATTTTTTTACAAATTCAAGCAGAAATTCTGCTACTTGATCGTTAAAATAATTAAACATGTGCATAAATATTCTTTTATTGTTTGGTATTATCTTGAAATTGATTAATTAACCCTCTCCCTGCTGAAGGCAAGTTAACTTGCCCAATTACATGCAGAAATAGAACACTTTGATATATTCAGCATGGAGAAGGTTATACTGCAATCAAGATCTGGGTATATATTTACATGTACTAATTCATAATTAGTGTATACTTTCAAGGCAGTAACAAAATATCTGGTGACAATTTACAGGAACTAGTTTACACAAATAACAAGATTTTGCCAATATTCTTTGGTTCACATGAAATTAGTTGTAGGGATGCTAGCGCAAGTCTGACAGTCTCACAAATGGAGGAATATAAATAACACAGCTTTAGGCACATTAAAGGAAATCCATTTTTCCATTTCATACTTTTTAGATATAGTGTCTGCGGAGTTATTTTGTTGCTTCATGGCCAGAATTTATATCACCGTATTACAATATAACATTTCCCTTGATATTCTGAGCGACGTTAGTGGTTTAAAAGCAAATGGCTTGAACTGGGTTGGAAATTTTGTCGTCGACTCGATGACATTTCAATCAAGACCTTCTTATCTTTATCACCAATATAAAGTCTATTTATTACATTCATAACTCCCTGATGAATAAAACGATACATGCTTTAGCCTCCCGACCAATAACTTAAAACAGAACTCGGTGTGATGATAAGAAACTCTGCCATCGTAAATTCAGTTTTGCATGGTAAAATGACTACCCGTTACTGTAGGAAAGTTTTATCATATCTCGTTAAGCTTCACCTCTCGGTCGATTTGGTTGCCCGAGCAAGTATTTTATGTGACATGGAATGGGCTCCGGTGCCGCCAAGGGAATGCCAAGAGGCAGGAAACACTGCTCTAACAGGAAATCTTCCGGCTATTTCCTCTTCCTGTGGGAGGTTGTGCGGCAAGATGAGCACCATTCCGTGTCTAGATGACTCCCTCCTTATTGATTATGCCAGGAAAAGAACAGCTGAAATTATAAGTGAACAATTTGGAAACTCCAACCGACAAAAATGCATGTCCATTATTGTATCAATGATCTCAGGACTGTGGTGCAAACCGCCGGTCTGGGAGAGGCCTAAGGAGCGAAATTAAATCTGTCAATAAATTAAGGTGTCGGTGAGGGTTTGACGGCCAGGCATTGATGGGGGAGGGGGGGAGGCAGTGATGGGGGAGGGGGAGGCAGTGAGGGCCTGACAGCGAGGGGACTGACAGCCCTGTACAAAGACTGGGTAATGGAATCACTTATATCCTTCTACAAAAATCTCATTTTGTTGTAGTTGTGTCTTCTCGTAAACTTAAACTCGGTCTTCCCTCGGGTTTCCATCAGGGATGTTTGCCAGGACCCAGAGTGAAAGTGAAAGTAAGTAACGAGGCTGACAGTTCCTGCCTGTTTCCTGCTAGCTATCATACAACACGTGGACATCAATTATGACAGGTTCTGAATATGGCGTACTCATCCATATTCTTGAAACTTTCTTATTATTAGGCCCGGAATGATATACAGCTTCTATATTTGAAAGGACTGTTTGAACAATAGGGTACACTTCGTAGGCATATAGTATGGTGTGTCTATATACATATTAATTTAACAGGAGACATGTTCAGATAGTCATTTAGTTGGCTGTTCATGAATCCCAGAAGTTTTCAAATAAATATTGTTTTAAAAAAATAAAAATTGATTTAACGAAACATCATGACTGACCGACTACATTTGTCTTTGACCACAGGCCATGTTTCAAAGAAATTGTCCAATAAAATAAAGGGATTAACGAACAGATAGTTCTGGATAATGCAATAAGGAAATGAGAAGTCCTCAAGTTGAATAAAAAACACATTTCCAGTTTCACTTCACCACTACAAAGTATAAACTCGAAAAACCTACAGATTTCAACTGTGTGTATCCACACACCACCTAATCCCCTGAAAGTGCATTGCAAAAAGAGGATTGAACACTCTAAAAGCTTACTTCAATCCTTTGATCCGAAGCTTTGTCAAAGAAAGTCACAAACTATTTCCTGAGAGTAATGTCACACATCTTGTTTGTGAACACAGCTAAGGTGTTCTGTAGGTTTTCATGGCATTCTACCTAGTTCTTCTTTGTGAACAATGCTAATAGAGGGTGTTCTGTAGGTATTTGCGAAGTTCTACCGAGTCCTTTCAGGTCCTGTTACTAATCCCTGTGGAGCCTCCAGGTGGTGGTAAAGCTCCAGTCTAAGAGTAGCCTCGTACAGTCTGTCACATGAAAGCAAACATGTATCTGGTCTGACATTCTACAATCTGTCAGTAGGGAACTATACATTACACTTCTCTCGTAATCAGAAAAACAATGGGTTATAGTACAGTCCTTATGTTTAAAAATAGAGTTTCGTTCAATTACGTTTTTGAGATTAGGAAACCAATCTATTTTTGGAAACTATGGCATTATGGCTTCAAGTGAAATATGGCTGGAACACGTCCCATATCCAATAATCAACCCAAATAACAGAGATCAAAGCATTGATGGTCTAAATTGGTATTTCAATGTATTTTCAAGATTTCCTGCCCTTTGAATTTATTTCACTGCACTTAAAGAAGTAATACGTAATTGAACCAAATTTCAATATTGGCAGTCCATGTTTGTGAATATGATATTTGGATTTTTGGGACGTGTTCTGAAGTCTGAGATTCTACCTGGTATGGTTAATCCTGATCAGGGCTTCATTCCATAGAACAATCATAGCATTACAACTTCGTCTCGTGAAACAGGGACAAGAACATCCATAGATCTACTTCCGGTAGGCGATCATAGTTCAAAACTGATCTTGAAAATCATAAATGGAAAGTCACCCTCAAATTAATAATTATCGGAATCTTGTGAGGTACTGACATCTGAGGTGCAAAATGGAAAGGGAGATAACCACAAAGATTCATTCCAACTAGACTAACACAGACAATAAACTATTCCCAAAAGGCTGGTAGCTTACTTGGAATCCACATCCTTATGTTCCATTAACCCATGACCTTTACTAAGTATGGCTAATGGACAATACTTAAATAGAAACAGATTAACCCTCTCCCTGCTGAAGGCGAGTTAACTTGCCCGATCACATGCAGAAATAGAACACTTTGATTTTATTCA
>JAUTCA010294713.1:0-10652 GCA_032362005.1 Nodopelta heminoda | reverse complement strand
TCGGCTGACTTCCCTCCAGCTGAAATGGATACAAATTTGCTGCTTGGCTTGCAAATATAGCAGTCTAGCTATAGGAAGTACGTAAACAACGCACACTGAACCTAGCCGATTTGGGCAAAGAAATGCCAATATTATCAACTTATTCTTTTATCGTGTCCCATGTTGTCCAACATATCTTCTGTAACGCGAGTCTTGTATTGCAGACTTCTCTGCTGGAGCAATAGGGTACACGCCTCCGAGGGAGGAGCTCATCCCTGAGTGGCAGGACCCAGCCGAGGAGGAACACGAAGATGCCATGCACGAAGTGCGCAAGAGGAGGTTAAAACACTTCTCAACAGACGATCCCAATGAAAAAGACAGGAACGCTAGTAATAACCTAGATCTGGACTGATTTGCACATTAGTGGATTGTAATTTAAACCTGTGGTGTCTTCTGATGAGACGTGGATGGAGAATGTTACTGGTGGTATAAGTTAATCCAATTTACAATTGTATCCCCGTCTATTGTATATGTTAAGGCTCTGTAAGTGTTGTATATATTAATCGAGTCTTAATTTGGCAGTTGAAGTCCAATTGCTTAATGAACAGAAGAGCATTGCCTTTTTCATTGCCCAGTGCAATATTACAAATTGAACAATTCAGTCTAATTGTGAAGCCATCTTTTATCATTTGTAGAAGGATATTTAGTCGTTAGTTACTGAGAGTGAGAGATAAAGAAAGATAATCTGGATTGTTTATTATCTCCCAAATTGGGAATTTCCTAAACCTGATTCTTCTGAAAATAGTTTCATTTGATCATTTGCATTACGACCTCTTGTGTTTATTTAAACCATATTTTTTTAAATGACGATGTTTACTATTTTCAGCCAAATTGGTTGTCTATGCATATGAATAAATAATCTTGCCTAAATATACAAAAATGATTTTCAGGATCTATATTCTGATGTTTATTTTCGCCCATTCCCTGCAACATTGCTAATATAAACTGTATATTTCACTCTGTATGTTTCTGTGATATGCAAGCATTATGTTAGATTGTTTGTATTTATTTATTTCGGTGCAAGTACAGTTTTATAATAGTCAAACCATATGCAAGCAGGTATTACATCATATTCCATGTATTGTCTGCTGGAATTATTATTCAAGTTAAGAGGTGCACACTGCATATTCATGATATTAATACACCATGTGTATGATTGATGTTATATAGAATGGCTACAGTAGGTTATTTCAACACGGCTGTGTTATCTTTTTTTTAAATATATTTTTTTTTATATTTTCCTTTATTTTTTTGGATTTTATTTTTCCTTTTTTTATTTTATTATTATTATTTTATTTTAACGGCTGTGTTATTTTATTTTCATCCAATACTTGCTTACTTCTAGAACAATGTCCCAATCTACTCATGTTGGGTAGTTTTGGAGACAGAATATGTAAATCATTCATGATGCAAGTTTCATTTGTTGAACATATTTGTTGATGTTGTATGTTGAATAGAATGATCACCTATGTGTTTGTTTCATCATTGCACGACATGGTGAATGGTTTCCACAATATGCTGCGGTTTTGGTAATTTTATCATTCACAAATCATCATCATCTTCCACACTTTAACTTTCATTGACCTCTGAACTACACATTTTGAATACAGTCGACCCCCGTTTATCCGGTCGGTTGCAATCCCGGTAAAATTGTGTGGATAACTGAATTTCTGGATATCTGAATTTGGCAAGATTTGCCACTTTTCATTGTCTAACTGACACTTTTCATTGTCTAACTGACGCAAATTACCGATTATGAGTGAATGGAAATGGTTATTCTCACCAGCTTTTGTAATGTACTGAAAACAATTGATTGTTGGTCTACTAGCAGCCGACTATTTAGCGATTCTTAATTGTTTCATCATCCAGTTGGTTCCTGGGTATGATCGACTGTAAACGGAAACCGAATTTCCGGTTATCTGAGTCATTTTATATAGGAAAATATTCGTTCCCAGTAAAAACTGTCTGGATAGCGAGGGAACCGGTTATCTGACGTCAGGTTATACGGGGGGTTGACTCGACTGTACATTACAAAGTCAGGACTATTCTAAATCATGAATTGACTTCTAGGCCACATCAGTTGAGGTACTGTATCAATTATTGTTCAATAAAATATTAATTCCTTGAAAGGAAGTGTACACAAGTTTTATTGTTCATCCCATTCTATTTTATGGAATCTGAATATTGAGATATCCTGTTTGGCTGAATGGTGTATTAGCACAGATTACAACATGGATGCACTAACATATTAATAATTTAGACAACGTCATTGCATTATAGATCCTAACATATCTATGTGGTGCCTTTTGAGTGTTGGCTGAAAGGAATTAGGTAGTTGTGTTGTGTAGGCAACCCAAGGCTAGAAGATCTCATGTTTGTGTGCACTACATACAAGGTATTGACTTCTTAGGAATTAAATAACTGTTGCGGAACAGCAGTTTTGCTTATAACTATAACATAATCGTGTATTCATACTTTTGTTAGCTATGTGCATCAACGATAACGACTTGATAAAATACATTTTATATTTAGTTTGGATGTATTTTATTGTTATCTGATCATGGCATGCATATGTTACATGCTTACAATACATGTACATGTCGACATCTATGGTATATTTTTGTGAATAAATCGATTGTTAAACCATGAATTATTTTACATTGTTATTACCAATTTCTACGTCGTGGCTCTCTTGGGTGAGAGAATAATGCACAAGTAATGACTGACTAAGCATCCTCACAAAAACCAGACACTATAGTACCGGTAATCAAAATCTCCTTTTAATCAACAACAACAACTGGATTAGGGCATCTCCAATTTCCCACAGCTTGGGAGTTAACATTAATGAAAGGTGATTTGTTGGATTTCAAGCCACTTTCGCCTATATTGAATGTTCATTTGGAAAATTTAGCAATGTACATTTTGAAAGCACTAGAATTGTGAGAAACGAGATGAAATTATGGTCATGTTATTGTCTGCAAAAGTTTAATCTTCCTAATGGGAAGATGCAGTGTCAATATTTCAATGGTGTAACTATTTTCTCAGTACCAACTCGTGGCAGATTTACTGTGACACTGCTACCTGATTGTGTGGCAGGTTTCTTCAGTAAACCATGTAAACTGACATTTACTACTGTACTATTATTGTTGAAAGTGACTCCAAGCCCTGGAAAAACCAACTCCAAAACAAGAAATACCTGTACCTCAACTCCAAAACAACAAATATCTGTACCTCAACTCCAAAACAACAAATACCTGTACCTCAACTCCAAAACAACAAATATCTGTACCTCAACTCCAAAACAACAAATATCTATACCTCAACTCCAAAACAACAAATATCTGTACCTCAACTCCAGTACCTCAACTCCAAAACAACAAATATCTGTACCTCAACTCCAAAACAACAAATATCTGTACCTTACTGTGATACACAACCTCATCCTTGAAACACCGGCCATTATGACTATGCGTAACATCCATCAATGTCAAGTGTGGTCATAAATAATTGCCAGGGTTTTGCGCTTGAAACATCCTGGATCAATACATTATTCAACACGTAAAATTGTACATGATTAAATATAATCAGCTGTTCACAACAGTTTGAGAATATAATAAAGTATTTTAAAGTTTAGCCTACTATCCGTTGTTAGAATAATTTAAATATTATATGTCACCTTACTTCTCAACAATATGCTATATCAGGATATTGTGTAATACTGTAACTTTACACTTGAGAAACACAAGATAGATATATTACCAGCATATCAACATATGCATTCACTGTGCCATGAAGCTAATGGATCAAGGGACCAAGTTCCATGGATAACGAGAAATTAATGTTTATATATAAGAACTAAATTCAGCGAACGTAACTATGCAGTAAAGTGACGTGACATGACGATGGAAGAACAATGATATGACGACAGAATAACAATCAACCATTGTTATCATCTGGTTATGAAAGATAATAACCTTGATGTTATGGTCCTATGCAAGATAATTTTTCACTTCTATGACGTTCATTGTAGGACAGATATAACGATCATACTGTAACATGCACATACTGATACATATGAAGGGTAATTTAAATATTTCCTAGAACAAACGTGTATATGTATATGACTAGGATTTTGAAATATTTGTTTAATATTATTAGAAAAATAAATATTGTATTTAATTTCCGGAAAAGAAATATGCCTAGTTTTATACATTCACACTATTTTTGTAAACTTCCGGTTCAACACACGTGGAAAATTGAAATGACAGATCTTGTTTGAGGTCGCATGCATCGAATTCATAAACGGGTTAGAAGCAATTTACGAACTATATCCGATTGACAACTGTTATCGGTTAACATATGCCAGGAAGTTCCTAATCATAGACATTAATACGCTGAAATAACAGTATTATATCTTGCTGAATCGGGCTGCTAACTTTCGTTTTGCCTTCCAAACAAAAAAAACCCGGCAAACTTGCAAAGGGGATTTACCCAGCAGTTTGTATTCTGTATACAATTACTAGTATGTTGACCTGAACCACATGAGTAATATATTGTACCTATTATAGTTTAAACTAGATACATTCTAAACTACGGGCATACTAAATGAAAGAAATTACAAGTAAAACTTGAAACGTTTAACAGCTAACAGCTGTTAAACAAAATAGTTGAATTAAACGTAGCTATGGATATATTGTGGGTTGTGCAGGCTGCTATAAAATAGTGAATGAATTAATATTGTTTAATTCCACTTGATTGTTTCATGACCGTTCCTGCTTCAACATACAACACAAATCATACAAGTTACAACTGAACTTCAATCAATATAGCAAATACATAATTATATATGTTGAATGCTAATAATGGATTTGTGTTATGTATTACGCAAATACTCACATGATCAAGGTATTTATTCGCAGCATTATGGACGGTCGAAGGCCGCGGGTGAAAAGCCGAGGACATCCAAACCGAGGCGGGGGTCGTGGCCGTGGAGGTCAGAGAGGCAGAGGACGAGGTGGTCGTGGAGGTCAGAATGAGGCGAGAGGCTCCCGAGGTTCACGGGGCTCCCGGGGTGCACAGGGATCCCGAGGTGGGGGCTCAGGCTTTCAGAGGAAGGGCTTCGATGACATGAACGACTGGGATGACCGACCTCTCGATGGCTTGCAAGACGAGTATGATTCAAATGACTATGCAAAACCTGCAGCTCCTCAACGTGCTCAAGCGTATGTCTAGTTTGATATTCTTATCTGTGTTGGTCATGTTTCTTGCCCTGTAATCAATAGCGGCTGCAAGTGCGTCATCGAATTTCGAATAGTATCATTTATAACTAGGAATTCCGGTGATAAGCTAACAGAAGTCTATGCCTTATAGTGACCACAAATCCAAAGGAAATCTTAATACAACGTTAAAAAGGATCGTATCCTTAAATTTCTGTTTGATTCAGAGATGAATTATGTTGTTCAGCATGGTTCACAGGTAATAAATCGTGAGGCGACGTAAGGTACGTAAAAAAGACAATAATCATGCACATTTCACCTACACGCTTATCACCAAAATCATTAACTGGGTACGTCTATAAATAGAATTCGACCCACTTGCAGCGCCTATGAGTGATAATGCTTTGTGAAGCTCTATCTGGCCAAAAACAAGGTCAAGTCTTGGTGTGTATAAATATCAAATCAATTAATATACAATTCTTCAAGATTCATGTTGAATATTTTATATACTTTAATTAAATTATTCAACTGTAAATATATATATATATATATATGTTGAACAGCCAAATCAAAGTCAGAATTAGCATCTTGAATGTATGCAACCATTGGACATTGTTCTCATATGTATATACTATTTTACCGAGGCTATTGTAGCCAGGTGTGATATAATATTATGCAGCCAGTTCAGATTATTCATACTACTGGTAACTAGATTATTAATATTACTTAACAGGGTTGGAACTTAACTTAAAAACGACTTAACGTACTCGCCCGAATAATGATATAAATAACAAAACATGAAATTTCTACTCGCCAGTAGGATACCTTTAACATTACGAGAAATGGATCGGGCCGCCGGTCGAGTGGGAACTTATAACCCTGACTTAAGATATAAGGCCCCTATGCATTTGTGCTCTAGATATTATTACACTTGATTATATGCTTGTTTTCATTTCAGAGTTACGCGTAAGCATGCTCCCAAGGTAAAGGTCAACATGCAGCATCTACACATGAGCAACGAGAACCAGGAAATGGTGCGAGACATGCTGCGACATCTCCATGGCGAGGATTTAGACATTCCAAGGTAAGTCTCTCATGAATTATATTGAAATTACGGGGTTATCAAGTTATTCAGGTAAATAGTTAATTGACTAAGGATTATTGTTAATTGTTTTTAGAAGACCTTCTTGTAAATCTTCATAGAAATATGTGATGGTTTACCCTGGAAAATAGTTGTAAGAATATAATTACATTTGTATGGGAGAAATATTCCCGCAGGGAATGTAAAACAATAAACCAATAAAACATTAAAAATCACAACAACTGGGTAGTCCTTATCAAAAACATTGGAGGAATTTTGTTTACAAATATTTAAGATTATTTTCTTTAAATTAATGAGAAAAACAGTGAACACTCCATTCTGGATTAGACACAGGCACTTCTCTTCAGGGTATCTCTGGTTGCCTTTAACATGGAGAGAGTTAACCATGTTTAACACTGTTACAATTGACCAGGCTCCGAGATTACAAAACTTTTCTGAGTACGAACCCGTGCTCAACTCAAGGTTTTGTTCACAAATCCCCATATACAATTTGAGTTTGAGCATGAAATCATACTCAAAAGGTTTCGTAATCTCGGGGTCAGATAACATGAATAAATGTAATACTTTGAGTACTTCTTTCAATGTTACAAAAAGACGTCTATCTGTTACATAGTGTGGAGGAGTATGACGAGTTGGACACGCGAGATGACCACCAGTACTGGCACACCACCGAGCCCATGCAGATAGCAGACAGCTGTAGCTACGCCTTCATTGATGAGACCACGCAGACCACCCACTCCTCGGGCGCCAAGACGTTCAACCAGTTTGCTGTGCAGAAACTCACAAGGTACGTGCTTCAGAGTTCATTCAATCAGCACAGGGCTGAGTAAGCCACTTCGTTAAACTGGTTTCCTGTCTAATGTGTGGTTCAATGAAAGCTTTAAGCACTTGTGTCATTGAATGCACCCCAGGGGTGCGTTTCACGAAAGGGGTGTATATTTACGCCGGATGTAAATGACGCGGATTTGCTTGTATTACGTCATTTACGTTGATTGTATTACATCATTTAGACACCTTTCGTGAAACACAGCCCAGCTGTTTTTGGTATTATAGATTATATTTCAGATATTTCTTTTGGTCATTGTTATCTGTTTGTCAATGTTAATAGCTCATTCTCCCAATTCATTGTGTATGTTTGAAAGATTCCTGCTGTGACATAAAATAATACCTCACTCATTCTCCCAGTACACATGCATTATACAAACTGAAATGTTGTTCCCTTTTATTTAAAACCTTTATTTAATGGCTTTAGTTTTCCCATTCATCTTTAAATTTCCTGAATTTCCTGTGTATTAGCGTAATTTATTGATCACATGATATTCACTTGGGCATTCTATCTTGAACATGGTCATGCCTGTCAAATATCACATGATCAACAATAATATGAAGGAATTCTCATGTTTGCATATAACGTACTGAATCTGGAAGTCCCGGTCCCGTCTAATGCTAATTACAGTATATGCATATAACATACTTTGCATACAATGGACAAAACCAGCCGGTCCCAATTAGTACGTTATGTGCGAGGTCTACTGTATATCCTCCACAATGGAGAAGAGAACTACTTTTATACTTATCTCCCTTTGGTTAACTATACCAGTTGCAGACTTGCAGCCTATTATGCTTAGCGAATTGACCACTTTGTATTCCCCACAGTGGAGAAGTGGACTAGTTATACATTTATCTCCCTTGTCTCAACCATGCTACATTGTTTCAGGTATGGATTTGACAAGGATCGATGTATAGATGCTCTCCATGATTGCAATGGAGATATAGGAGGATCACTAGAGCATCTTCTAAGTGAGAGCTTTGGCCTCCTGAAGGTGGCAGCACCGACAGATGAGCAGACATCCGTGGACTGGGAGGACATCAACGACGCTCGACTCGAGGAAATGACGGCATTGGAGGCAATTTACGAGGACAAATTCGAGGAGCGAATCCCTAATAATGTCTGGATTCTTCATCTGGACATCGAAACATTATCTAAATTACTTCAGCCTTCGTTAACGGAGTCCAAGCCGAAAGTAACAAAGCCGAGACCTGACCGTAATATATGCAGGTACTTTCAAGAAGGTAGTTGCAGATTTGGTAGTAAATGTAAATACAAGCATATCGTGATAAACGCCGGGCCTGAAAGTCAGGACGACGTCGACGACCAGCTGAGAATGACTCGTACGTATCATCTCGAGATACGCTTCCCACCGGGTAACCGTTACCCGTTTGAGCCACCGTTTTTAATCTTTTCCTCGTCTCATCCTTTCCTACAACCACACAGCTGCCTGCATATTACCAAGTTCTTGACCGAAGAAGCCAAGAGTCTTTCAGAAAACCACGAACCTGTGATATTTACTCTAGTCAGTTTGTTGGAGGACGAAGGTGTTTTACAAAGCTTGATTGAACAGCCTCCGTTGGAGTACAGCGTACCAAAACCTGTGATATCTCGGACTGGGGTGACCGTGGGTCAGAATGAGACGATGCCTACAGCAGGTGCTGCCAACGACGCGGATGACGACCTGGATGAGGAACAGATCAATCGGCTGATCGCCATGGCTGAGAAAGAGGAGAAGAACGCGGCAGAAGAGGAGGTCACTCCTGCTCAGAAATACGGAAAGAAGGATGTGGTTCGTAAAAGGCCGAACAGGACGGAGGTGCTGAAGAAGAATAGGATGATGAAGACTGAATTCGAGAGGAAACAGGTTAGCTGAGATAATTTTAGATGTTGTCCTTTATCATTATGTTTTACATTGAATCATTTCCTTGAATATGTTTAATATCATCACTAGCATGGTAATTTTGGCATGTTTTAGCTCAGTAGTATATTGTCTGAATTTGAAACTTAACATCCAGAGTTTTAGTAGTCACTAGAACCTGGCATCAGTGTTTGCAGAAGATATTTATAGTATCAGAAGCTATCATGTCCACTAACCTCCAATACAAACACGAACACTGATATTCTGTGTTCACGATGTACAGACGTCTGCCGGCTACCAGCGTATGCAGGGACAACGTCAGAAGCTGCCCGCCTGGGACATGCAGGAGGAGATCGTGGACACCATCGAGCAGAACCAGGTGGTCGTCATCAGCGGCATGACTGGGTAGGAACCTCTGCCCACTTCACTTACACTTGCATCCATCGTAGACCCAATGCACCTTAGAGCAGCTAGCTTATATATAGCTGGATACCTGGGGGCTGCTCCGTTCTAGCTGTTCAGTCTGTACTTTCTGTCTGATGCATGCACAGTTATAAAGGATCAATACTGCCCAGTGTAACTGCACATACGTCGGACACAAAGTACAGACAGTACAGCTAGAAAGGAGCAGCACCTAGTTGTTTATGAACTACAAGACGATTGGCATTTTTTCGAATTGTCGCATATGGGTGAAATATGCTCGCTGCGACATAAAACAGTAATCCAATTAAATCAACTCACAGGGTAGTCACAAGTCATGGAAAAGTCACGACAAATTTATTTGATTTCATCAGGGATGCAATCAAATTTACCATTAAATATTTCAAATACATAGAATTGCCAATTTAATACGGTTATTTTAATTAAATACAGTTTGTCAGCAATCTGCGATTGTATGCCTTTAATACTTTTGTATGTTTTACTTAATTTCATTCCCAGATGTGGAAAGACAACACAAGTGCCTCAGTTCCTACTGGACAAGTATCTCCGGTCGGACAATCTCAAGATGTGCAACATAATATGTACACAGCCTCGACGTATTTCGGCCATTTCCGTCGCAGAGAGAGTGGCAGAGGAGCGTGGCGAGAAGCTGGGGAGAAGCGTTGGCTTTCAGATCAGACTGGAGAGCGTTCAGGTTAGTGCTAGCTAATGTTACAGAGGACCCATGCCCATCCTGGGATTTGAACCCAAGTTGTGAGTCCCAACACTCTACCGACTGACTCAAAGGGGCAACCTTGCTTGCCGAGACCTGTAGGAGCATATTATATCATACCCTGCTACACTGTTGTTGAATTTAGGGTAGCTGAGTGATTTGTCATAGGTCTTCAGAGTCAAAGGTCTCGGGTTCAAACATGCTACAGGAAATCGGTCATCAATGTTCAGAGAGAGTACTTTTCCAATATGATCATGCTAGGACATTCTATTTATCTTCCTAAACCATTTCATCATTCTTAATTTCCACTGCCATAAGTATACTGTAATCACCACTAATGTGTATGGGGTGCTGTATAGGTTATAAACCACTAACTTATTTGAATTTGCCGCCAGCCGGAAGCTCCGTACCCAAGTCAGTACGGCATAGATGTGATTTTTGGCCCTGGATTG
>JAUTCA010294602.1:0-10667 GCA_032362005.1 Nodopelta heminoda | reverse complement strand
ACATCACTAAATAACAACTTGTAGGTGGATAAATCAAGCGCAATTAGTCTCGGATCGAAATTTGTTTGTCCATTATCCAGGTCTATCAGCTGTGATATTATGCCTTTAAAAGTTACTGGCCCGATTAATGATACAACTAACAAATGTTTACAAAAAACATGAGTTTATACTGGCCCTTATATTAGGATATACCTTTAGCATTGGGAGACATGGCCAGGGCCAGCGAGCAAGTATTCATTTCTATCCCTGAATATAATATATTATTACAATTCTGATAACATTCTAGGAATCTGATTGATCGAGAGCCAAAGTGTACCACACCTCAGGAAATACTGAATCTTGAGGACCGACATGACACCGTATCACCCGTGAACAATCGAAATAACTAGTAATGTTTCTGGTATTGCTCTTCCAGGCACTCACAACGCTGTGTCCAAGCTGATGGAATTTGGCGAGGACTTCCTGTTGAGCGTGATGAAACCTGCCACCCCTGCGGACACGGCCCTGGCGATCGTGAAGGGTGGGGCCAAGAGGATGAGGGAGTTGTACTACCCCTACCTGGATGTCCGACTGCCCTGTCTGCTGAGAGACTGGGTCCCTGAGGTCATGGAGTTCATGACCCGCTTCATCTCCACGCCGTCGCACTACAGCAGATAGCGCCACCGTGATGAAAATGGGAAATAATTCAGATTGATTGGTTGTTTCTAGGTGGGCATTCAAAAAGGGGAGATAATTCAGATCTATTCATGACCCGCTTCATCTCGAAGCCGTCACGCTACAGCCACCGTGCTGAAAAGGGGAGATAATTCAGATTGATTAGTTTCAGGGTGGGAAATATTGAAAAGGGGAGGTAATTCAGTTGTATTAGTTGTTTCAGGGTAGGGTCAGATGGGTGGGTTGTTTTATGGC
The DNA here is from genome assembly GCA_032362005.1 of Nodopelta heminoda. Lineage (NCBI taxonomy): Eukaryota > Metazoa > Mollusca > Gastropoda > Neomphalida > Peltospiridae > Nodopelta > Nodopelta heminoda. Next base: position 9,758 of record JAUTCA010294602.1, on the reverse strand, counting down.
TATGGGTGCATTGGGATGTTGAGAAAGGATTTCTTTGCAAATTTTGGCAGCATGAGATGGATGAATGGGTGGATGTTGGGTGGGTGGATGTTGGGTGGGTGGATGGACATGGATAGGTTGATGGATGAAAAGTGGATATTGGAATGGATGGATGGATATCGGAAGTTGGAATGGAAGGATGGGTGGATGGATGGTAGGATGGGCGGTTGATAGGATGGATGGATGGGAAGGAAGGAAGGCTAGATGGATGGATGGATGGATTGGGAACTGGACCTGTTCTTGTTGTGATATATGGCCTTAATAAATATTGGGATTTCTGACCAGTACACCGTCGCAAATGGGTGAAAGATTCCCGCAGCGACGTTAAACTCCATATTCACTCACTCACTCTGACCAGTACATGGGATGTAAAGGGTTAAATGAGTATGTCATGGCAGCTGGAAAATTCTGATTAAATTTAGTATGCATGTAGCAGGTTCCCATGTAGCTGGAGATTCCTCTAGCCATCCCTGCTGACCATAAGCTAGTTTGTATGTGGGTATGGTTGCATGGTTCCTCTGACCATACCCATATAAAACATAGCTTATGGTCAACAAGAAGGCTAGAGGAACCTGGGGCCCTATTCTCGAAATGTTCTTACGATCTTCTTGGCCTAAGAAAATTCTTAACTTTATCTTCAGGATACCTATAGCATTAGCTAGTCATGTTCTTAAGCCAAGAAGATCTTAAGAAGTTTCGAGAATAGGGGCCCTGGAGTTTGCACCCAAACAAATAGTTATAAACGAGCTACAGTTCTATTGATTAAAACTTTCTGGGTATTGATGTTTTCAGAAAGCATAAATTATATTTTAATCAGGAACTGTTGTTGCTATGGTCTCTATTATTAAGACATGAAGATTTTGCCAATATATTTGGGAAATGATCCAGCATCGAATAGTAATTATCATTGTAACATTTATATTCTAATCAACATTATACTTCATAATTATTTTATTACTATTTGCATGATATATTCAAGAATATATTTTCTAGTCATTCAAATTTTTATACATGATGCAATGTGCAGTTACATGGACATTGTTACATCAGCCTGTGTGTGGTGTCATTAAAATACTTGTATAATACAACCCTCATAAAAGCATAAATTAAAATAATCTCATCGAGTATTTTTAGAAATATATTTGTTTCTGCATCCCTGTCTGTCTGTCTGTCTGTTCTATCTGTCTGTCTGTCTGTCTGTTATGTCTGTCTGTATATATGTCATCTTTGTTCAAATAATCTCCCAAATTCTCAATTTTTACATATGAGATTGTTTGATTTCCTGAAATGTTGCACAATTTGCTCAAATTATGTATACATATGTAAACAGATTATTAAATGCAAATAGTGTACGCAATGCTCTATATAACTCATGTATATTCGTCTGTGATATCTGGTGTACAAATTGTGCAAATTGTGACTACAGATACAGTAATATTTTCTTAATATCCATAATTATGTTGATGACATGTTTCTATTACAGCGTAGTTCCAATGGGCATTAAAATACTAGTTTGTGTTGTGTCAGTTATATTCTATGTTCAAAGCCAGGCCATTGAGATTGTAACTTTGTACTACATTGGCAACAGATAATTTAATAAATCGCTATTTCCCACATTTCTGTGATCTATCAAAACAAAACTGTTTTAAACCCTTCCAATTTTTGGATTCCTTGTTCCCTAAGGAGTATTTTTCTGATATTCATATATGGACATGTTTGGTTTCTTTAATTGTAAATTAATTCTAATTCAATGTCACAAACAGATAAATTGGTGATCCCTTACTTTTTTCACTGAGTATAATTGACTATTCTCTGATATGATAGGTCAACTAAATTTTTATTTTAGTAAACATTTCAGTAAGGCTATAGAACACATTGCAACATTGTGACATCTATTTAAAGTCTAAAGACTGAATAACATATTTTTATATTAAATATTTAATAATTTTTAATAATATACAAAATTATGTTACCAGCTTTAGATGTGGATTAACTACTATGAATCCAAGAAATCCAAAACATCAAAGATTTTAGTCTTTCATTTAGCGATACATGTATATAATTGTATATCCACTGTAGAATACTAGTATTTTGTACATGTTGAAGAATGCGATTTGTATATATGTATGCACATGCATTTAATTTTTAATTATCACATGGTCTCATTAACCTTTTGAACTACTGTAAATCACGAAATGAATGTGTCACTAATTTAATGCGACCTCTAGATTTTAGATGTAAATGTGACACCAATAAAATGCAAATGGCCATGTCTCCATTCATGTTTGTAAACCAGTCTTACCTTTAACGCACAGCAATTAAATGCGACAATACGGCGGTCGCATTTTTTGCATTAATATTCTGCTCACGTTAATTTCATGATTTACAGTATTCACTTTTCTCAGCAATGTTGTTACTTTGAGTCTATCAAACTGCATATGATGGATTCAGTTTCAAATCACTATAATGACATTGAATTTATATGTCACAATAACTTTCCTTTTATAATTCTCTGCATGTTGTTAACATCCTGTAACTTATTAATGCTATACGGAGAGTTTGTGTTATACTTGTTAGGTGTATGACTATGTATAAACTCCTATAATTGCTCATAACATTCTCTCAAATTACAATGCAATTGCTAAAACTACTAGGCAGCATATGGATGGATTTCACTATTAATATATTCTTCTTCAGGGCTAATATTTGATTATCTTGACCCATGACCTCAAATTATAAATACGACATGTCAGGAATAACTTGTTTACCTTATTTATTGACTCTCACTCAAACATGGACTACAGTATAGTTTCAAATCTTTGTGATGCTCAGGGAAGATTAAACCTCTTCTTAGTTTTCAATACAATATATAATTATTTTTTGTGCTAGTCAACAGCCGCATATGTGGATTTGCCAGTACTGTAAATGTAGTGTTTATGTTACAGGTTTTGTTTAAAGAATAAAAGTTAGCTAGGAAATTGATGAGGATGCGTCTGTGTATCTGGGTTTACCGGTATACAGGTCAAGTTCTTGGTGAATTTGTACTTTTAAGCTTAAAATGAATATTTAAAAAAAGTTTTTTTAAAGTAACCATACAATGTACATGTGCTAGTATATAATAAGGTCCTATTCATTCGACATTCAGATATGTTACTGCATGGTTCTTCCTCATACATCTCAGGCCTTTTCAAATTATGGGTGTGACAAGGAAATTTACTATGCCTGTATTGTTTTTTCTTTTCTTTGAAATGTCAATGTTCTGTATGTATTCACCTGTAACTTAAATTAAAATGTCCTCTTCATGCAGTATTAATTTGATGATTAACATGTTTGTACTATGAAATGTATATTACATTTTCACAAAGTGCCCTAACACAATAATTTTTCATATTCATTGTATACACACAGTATCAATATTGTATGCATTTGAAGTAGATCCATTGAAATTCAAACAAAGTAGTGCAATAATAATGTTCAGAACTATGGAGTCATTAATTTATTTTAGTGTTATTATTAATATTTTTTTTTATTAAAACTAACTAAATTTGCACTTTTTATTAATGTTTATGTTTTGTTTTCATGTAGTTATTTCTCTCAGGGAAGTGTAGTATTTAGTAATATTTACCTTAGAGTAGTTTCTATGTCAGTCATTGTGCTCATGCATGTAGCCTATATTTATTAAAACATCTTATCATATATATATGTATTGTGTTGTATTTCATTGGTCAAAGTGTATGTTTACCGTGCATCTGTAGATACAGAATTTAAAGGGAAGAAGAAGAAGACAATGAGTCATGTACAGACACATATACAAAAATATCAAGAGAGATAAACAAATATATATATAAATAATAGGCCACTTATAATGCGCCAAATCCACCCCCTAAGGCATGCTCTAAGCGCCACAATATTATCCCCGGTCAATGGATCATTGTACACTCAGTGTTCCTTCTCAACTCCCTTGGGAGTATACAACCCAATGTAAAACAACCCGAAACCCTGCAAATAATAATACTAGTACCGCAATAAAAGTATGTAGAGAATGCACACAGGACATGTATAAGAGTTACATCCACACTTTCCGAGGCGTGTCGGTCACTATCCCTACAGTTTTGGTCGTGGGTATACTCCGAGGCGGTAAGCAAATATATATATTTATTGGTCATAGTACAGAGAGTATATTGCGTTGGACTACAAGCTAATGGTTTGCGTTTGAATCCCATCATCATGCAAATTCGTTTTCATTGGTGAAGAGTATTATATATCGTGTACAGTATACGTATAATGTATACCTATTTGTATATTCCCCATTGTTGAATATTATTTTTAAAATATATAAATTTGTGTAAATTATATTATACGGCTGATTACTATAATTGTCATGGACTGCAACATCAGTGTATTATCGAGGATGCACTGTAATAAGAAACTACATGTATATAATAATTTATATCCATATTGGACAATTAAGCAGCCATACGTCTTAACCCATCATAATTAACCACAGTGATATGGCGACGATCGCTACCATATCGCTGAAACACTTAGCAACAGTACGTATACAACATTAAGTGTTAGAATCAATGTTAATATTCCCAGTAAGTATGCAAAGTTTCATGCTTTAATCTATCTTCTCACGATTTGTAAATGATAATTAGATAACGTGTATATTTGGCGGCCATATTGGATTTTGAGAAAGGTAGGTCACCCAGTCCTGGTATCACCATTAATTATGCTTATACACATTATTTCCAGTAAGTGTGCAAAGTTTCATGCTTTAATCTATCGTATTTGTATATGATAATTTATATATTCGGCGGCCGTCTTGGGTTTTGAGAAAAGTAGGTCACCCAGTCTGGGCACCCCCACTAATTATGTTTATACATTTTATTTTAAGTGTGCAAAGTTTAATCCAGCGTGTCACGATTTTTCACCTATAAGCGCGCACCTGACTATGTAATGTCTAAATCATGCAGGCAGTGTGTAAAAATGGCTTAAATCTTCAGTGAATTTTGATTCACTTAGCCAATTTTTAAAATGCTTGAAATGAACAAAAAATGCCTGCCTTTATTTGACAGAGTGACATGGCATGGCGTTAGTTTGATGAAAGAAAATGAAGATAGTGCATGCGCACATTATTATATAGGTATTCAGTGACTATTCACACACACATTCCATGTGAACATAATACCTAACACAATACTTATGTTTTTATTTTTCTTTCATCAAACTCACGCCAGTCAATTTGTCAAATAAATGGAGTCATTTTGTCATTTCAGGATTTATAAAAATTGACCGAGTGAATCGAAATTTACTGAAAATTTCAGACATTTTACACATTGCCTGATTTTATACATTGTATATGAGAAAACTTACAAAATATACTAGATATACATATTATTGGCAACCAATCTAAATCAAATAAGATCTTACTGTCCTTAAATATTTTAGACATGTTGCTCATGCAACGGAAGGTATATCCAACTATCTCCAAGTGTTGGTTTCTGACTACACGTTTGGCAACTGATGAAACGTGATCATGATAGATGTCACATGTGCATCGTATTTTGTGCATTTAATTACCCGGTATACTGGAATAATAATTAAGTTAATAGTACCTAGGAGGCTAGGATATAGACTAGCTATACACATTAATGGCGCTAAACAAAAATACATGTATGCTGTAGTTTATACATATGTCTAACTATATATTAATACATGTATGCTGTTAATACTAGACACGGAAAACAGTATGATCCAAGAATGAATTGTAATACGTTGCACATTTATTCCTTCAATAATCATGATAATGTGCATGTACAGTGTCATACGTTTAATATTGAACACCGTTCAAGGGGAGTATGTATACTGGTATAGTATACCAACTATATATAGACATTATTGACGATGTAGGCCTGAATAATTCCTCTAAGACGTACTGGTAAGCATGCAGGTGAGATTGTCACGGACTGTCCTGGTGCCGTATATAATAATACTGTCCTTAAATATTTTAGACATATTTTAGTTACCATTATATCTTGTCCTGCCATTTATGATAATGAAAATGTGTATCTATAGCTATGATAACGTAAAACAATTAATACTAGTAATAACAATGGCACACAATGGTATAAATAAATATATTTATATTTACACAAATTGATCAAATGTATTTCAACCTGAAAAAAACCCTCATACCACGAGATGTAATCTACGCAAATAACGTTTTATTTGACAGAATATAAAATTATCTGATCGTATCATTATACTATGTAGCATGTTTACTAATATGATATACTATTGTCAACATTGTTTCCGTTAGATATACAATGTATAACTAGCTGATAACAGTGTTGCACACTCCTTGCTTTATAACTACATGTAGATACACTTCCAACATTGTTGAAAATTGTAAACATGACACTAGGAGATATGAGCATATGAATACACATCACGTGCTCATCTCAAATAGATATCAGCGATATATTACTGTCCATATACGTGTATTTATAAGATTGTATCATGAATGTATTAAATAATGTATATTAAATTGAATATGATATTAATATTTCATATCATTGTAATATTAAAGATATGTTGATATGTTTATTGTCTGACATGATTTTGCATTTGATTTAGGTTAGAAAATTAATAAAAAAAATAATATAAAAAAAATGTATGTGTGACTCTATATAGGTAATGTTATCTTGTGTGTGTGTTTACTACATATATATTTATATACATAATCAATGTACATATTCGATAACTGTGTTATCGTTAATGTATTTACTAGTATATATAATTTTATATCCCGGCCTCGGTCAGTTTAAAACAATATGACGACGTTGTTCTTTCTCTGGACGACAAACTTTCAGAAATATCCACTGAGCTAGGTCTGCACGCAGAAACAGTATTTTTAGTGAAAGGGAAGCAACTCCTGTGTGACAATCTGCCAAGAAAAAAACATAACGGTAGAAATAATAACTGGTCCCTTAATCTTCATGTGCGCCATCTTCCGTGAAAATTCCCAGACTGTAGCACTATGCGAGGATTTTCAAAGAGACCCAATTCGGACTTGTCAGGTAGGATTGCGTTATGAAGTCCAGTCGTCAGTACGATGTGTCCATCGGGGAAAGTTTGGATTGGGGCGGTTGGAATCGCAAGCGCAGGCCGCGTGTTGAGTGTCAGACCCTAAGACATGTGTCAGAGAGGAGAACAAAGCAATCGTCTTTGTTTACTCTTATAGTCCTTCAGCCATTTGCAAAATTGATTTGGGTTATGCATCGTGTCATTTCACATGACCCCGCTTATCACTTTTATCATGGTATTCCCTTTAATACGTGGTAGCAAAATGTCGACTGTGTGGTTTTGAAGAGGGTTTGGGGTGTGCCATCGCGGGGCACACGCCGTGCTGTATCAGTGGAATCCTAGCGAGGCGCCTGGGTAGTTGATGAGCGCTTATTCTGTGACAAGTTGACCCAGCGTCGCTTTTAGTCGGTCTGCAAGCTTCCTCTCGCTGCTGGTACTATCGCAGTCGGCAGCATTTCGCCGATCTTGTCATTTATTTGACGTATCACTGTAAAATGTAGCGGCAGTCTGCTATCGTTCACGACTGTCAGTGTCAAACTAAGAACTACCACGACTGAATGTCACGTTTCATATTGTCAATCAATCACATTTCTTTCGCATTTTCATTGTTACGTAATCCTAGTCGAGCTCTGTGCACGATGGCAGCTGCCAGCCATTTCATATCATTGCAAAATATGCTTTGCAAAACTAATAATTTGAAATATTAGATGGTTGCATACGTAATGTATCTGGTGCCTCGATGGATTGTAATAGTGCAAACATCAGATTTATTACAACTACAAGTAAAGTGTGTCATGTTTCAAGATCTCCAAGTCAGTTTTGAAAGGAACGTGAAAATAGTGTGGTGCAGATTTATGAAGGTAACATTTATGATTTAGCATGTTTAGCATTATCTTATTTGCAACATGTGTAAGGTACATGTAAATGTAAATACTGATATTGAAATTGTATTTTTTTTACTGCACAATGTAGATCTATTTATGTAAGATTATGCATCTATCTATGTTTGTTTTTTTAAATGGCCAACATAAATTTGCCATTTATGAAGTAGGCCTATGCATATACTAGAATATATTTGTAAATTGTGAATGTGAAAGGAAAGTAATAATACTATCTTTTGATGGAATAAACAACTTCTTATTTATTTGATTACTAGTATATTAGATTTAGTGAGAAGCTGACCCACCCAATGAAATAATAATGCTCTTTCCTTAAAACTATTTTCTATAATTGGCATTCTCCTCATTGTATTTACACCAGGAAGTTGACCAGAATCTCCCAAACATTATTGTTATCACTTCAAGTGAATTGTTTATTGTTTAAATTTGAAAAATACAATGATATGGGCTACCTTCTAATTGTATGCTATTCATCAAGTAATGACCAATCTAATCAACATACAGCTGCAGGCTGTGATAAGGCTAATTGTCAGTTGACTGTTTTTTACGCTCATGAGTGGGTGTAAAGTCATTAAGCACAGATTAGTAGCCACAGTGTACACACAACAATTAGGTGTTGGTCGTTACTACTTGTGTATACAATCAGCTGTCAATAGCGGTCACCTGGTCACTGTGGGCCTGGCCAGTATGTAGAGTCCAGTGGCCAAAACTAGCGGTCAGTACTGGTAAACGTTGTCACTTTACTGAAATGATTAGGAATGCATTTTTCACAAACATAAGGATCGTCCTACTTTGATTTCCAACAAAAGTCAAGGTCAAGCAGAACTTTTATTAAAATTACTAGTATTTACTATTTCATTACGTGTATATATGGCTGGTTATCCATACAGATATGAAATATTGATAATCACCGGCTCAATATCGATCAATTATTGATAAATATCAAACAAATCAGTTCCGAAGGAATGTTTGCCTTTTGATGACAATTTATTGGAAAAATCCATAGTTTGGATAGAAATACTGGAAATTACTATAGGCCCTAATCGCTGGCTCAATATCATCTGGATACAAGCTGACAAAGTGTTAATACTGCACTGTTCCACAGATGATCTGCTACATGCTATCTATCTTCAGGAAGTCTTGAGTAAATAAAAACTATTTTGTTAGCCATGAATCTGTTCACAGCTGTTCTATCGATAAAATATTTACATCTATAATAATCACAATTTTTTATATATTTCACCAGCCCTACTGTACATATTACAACATTATCATGAGATTTTATTTGCAAATACAGTAGACCTCGCATACAACAGGCTGCATAAACCGGACACTTGCCTATAAAGTCTGGTCCGTTTTAACACTAATTACATCATATGCCTATAACAGACTTTGCATATATGATATACTAGTAACAGACAAAAATAGCCTATCCCAATGAGTACTTTATATGCAAATATATTTATTTAAAAAAATAATTGAATATGCTGATGTATTGTAATTTTAATATGCACTGTTGCATGCATAAGTTGAATATTAACTAGAGGGGCGAAATGTTTAGCGCATTGGTAGAACGTTTGACTTTGGAGCCAAGGGTTCCAGGTTCAAATCCCCCACTATACGAGGAACTGGCATCAATGTTTGCGAAAGTTATCTTTCTGACGCGATATTCATAGGATGCACTGATAGAGTGGCAATGCAGTTATCATCCTTGGTCTTGTCAGTACCAGC
>JAUTCA010294601.1:0-19417 GCA_032362005.1 Nodopelta heminoda | reverse complement strand
TATTATTCTTGTTATTTCTTTTTATATATTAATGTAATGACACAATACCACTCATATTTGAATATATTGTTATGCGACCATGGTATTTAATTGTTTGAATGAAAGTTGCGTTATTCAAATGAATGTAGATAGCAATGGTGGCTGAAAACCCGTATATAATAGTAGATCAGTTGAACGTATTCTCGCTTTCATTTGTATGGTAAACATAACTATATTAAATTAGTTTAAGCTAATAATAAATGGGCCACAATACAACATACTTCAATGTTTCTACTTAAACTGAACAAATCGCTGATAGGATTATAATAATAAACATTTCTTTCAAATATGTGGCTATTATGTTATGTTTTGTGTCATATGTTATGTTTTCTGACAAAGTTCAGCACGTGGTAAAGCGTGTGGGTAAAGTAAAGTTGTTCTTTGACGCGTCCACTTTGACCTTAATGACGCGGTAGTCACGTGTGCCGATCTATTCCCGTCTCATACACGAGATTCCCCGAGGCGCGACCACGTGCGATGTCTATAGAGCCTACGATCAACGTCAACGCTCGACAATTTTAATGTTAAAGCCAGTCGATCAAAACTAGTTCTGTTAGGTGTGCACATTATATGTGGTAGTTGGACTTTAATTGCTTAATGTATCTTAATGTTCTCGGACAATAGTCGCCAGATTGCAGACAAGGTAGCGGCGAGTGAACGATGAATTAGTTGGAATGCACGTGTGTCGTAAAAGATACTTGTTACAGCTACATCACGTGACTTGCTCCTAATATTAATTGGATAATAGGTTGCGCACAAAGGTAATTTCTCTGTAAACTAAATACAGTGACGTTTTAAAAATATTTAGAAAATGACATCGTAATTGGCTGTGCCACATGTTCCTTGTTGAGATCAAACACGTGATTTTGAACGACACAACCTCCTCGACCTCGACCTTTAACCCACCCCTCCACCTACCAACACACGACACCTACACTAATTTTCGGTAATCATGATGAAACAGTCGATCACAAATTTAACATACACATTTATCTATGTTACGATTTATATGGATCTTGACATTTGCGATAACAAATGTGTACATAATATAATCATGAAACTTGTTTCAAAGCCAAGAATAACTTTCAGGCAGAGACCATGAATATACAGTACTGCATATGGTATCTGCTTTTAAAAGTTAATTATTTTTTTTACTATTCCTTTATTATAATGAATTACTTATCTAAGCCACACGTAGATTCAAGCTAATTTTAATCAATATAGTTATTATTATAATTAAATCCCAAAGCAACAAAATAAAAAATACAGATTGGTTTCCAAATTTGAAAAGGATCCAGATCCGAAAACCGTAGCGGAATCTTTCTTACTTTTCCGGCAAATTAACTTCCGAGTTTCGAAGATCTACCAGAAATCAATTGGCGGTATAGCTGTACAGTTCAAGACGTGGGAAATATGTACGTAGTAGTTATCAAATCTGTGGGCAAGTTATCCAGTTGATTTAGTTGAGCAATATACGTTTGTTATGTCCACAGATGCTCGTAATATCTCCGACGCCAATTTCTTTCATAATATAATTAAATCAATCTTGGACTTATCTCACCGTGACACATTCATTTATCTTGGTTCAATATCTATGATTTCACACCAAGGTCTGTCTCGTAAACTCTGATATTCGCAATATCATTGAGCATACTGAGGAAAACGGATTTGAAATATAAATGAACATCAAAATCAAACAAAATCTTCGCGTAATGCGCTGTGTGCATATTTTTGGACTGGGGTCAATATAGCATTCATTGCTGGAATGTGCATTTATTGTCATAATACTTATTAGAAACTATTTAATCACTTTGAAATGAAAGTGTAAAAATATATTTTCAACATATGTTCATGGAAGCTATTCTATGCAAAATATTAATATTTATTGGCAAATTAATATTTTATGTCCTTAATTGTGCTATAAGCCGTTGACATCAATAAGTCTCGTTTTACATCAACATCATTGTCGCAATCTCGTCAATGTTACGCATAACACAATTTAACAAGAAACCCCACTGCTTGTATTTTTATTCAACGCTAATTTTCTGGTAATATTAATATTATTAGTAATCATAATTGACAAGCAATCTGGTCCTAAATAACAAAATGAAAGTGTCTCAAAGCCTTGCGTATCACAATGACTAATTTGCGTAACTGCAGGTGATCAGAATAAAACCGATCTCCCGTAGAGATTTTGACAGTTCGGCATCGTAAAACATTCCAGACCGTCCTCCAAGTCGTGCTTACAGGTGCAGTCACATGACAATCACGTGGTAGTATAGAAACTTGCTATAAATACATCTATTCTAACGATGCTCGCTTTACACTTTTGTTACACTTGGCGCGTGTTTTGTTAAACTGTGAGTCATAAAATCAGTTGAAATCCGGGGAAAACGCAAGCCGCATCATTGACGAGGAACCGATTAATTAGTATTTAAAGATTCTCTCATTACCGTGCACTTATGGTTCGTCTCCGCCATTCCGCGCCATATGTCCCTTATGAACCAGTGCGCATGCGCGACGGCGCCGCATGCGCAACCTCCCGAATTGATGATAACAATTCGAGCGTAAAATCGGAGAATAATACCCGGCAAAGCCCATGAAATAAAATGTCGTCTGTCGTATTTTTTGGAGAGAGGGTTCCACTAAAGATTATATGAAGAACGCATTAGATCAAGATTAGGAAGTTTGGAGGGCCTATCCTCGAGAGACGTGACCGCTACAGTTATTTGACAGATTAGCTCGTGCATAGCTCGTGGAGTTGCGCTTTCAAGGCGAAGAAGTAATTGGTGCACATATGTTGGGGAAAACTTAGCCTTATGCCGACGGCAGACAAGGACGCACAGATTGAGTTGCGCCGCTTCCTCTCCCACTCGAGGGAGGGAGCCTTTAACACGATATGCAAATCAGACACAATTTAAAACCCTCTTAATTTAAAACTTCGAACTGTATGACTGAAAAAGACAAGAAATAACTTAATAATATTCATTTGATTACATTTACTTCGTCACACAATCCTGAATGATCGCGTCTGTCGTTGCCAAAATTCAAACATCAAATGTTCTCAGTTTAAATTGGCTGTATACAAATAGACTAACATGTGTGCATAAAATACCACCCTTCATATTAGGTTTTTGGTATATATACTATTTCAGCGTTGAATGTATGTATACATGTACAATACTTGGAAATAAATACAATTTACGTTATATATTTGAAAACAAATAATGCAGAAGGTTATCATTAATACTTATCACCATAAACCGTTAAACGATTAAAGGAAACCGTTAAAGGAAATATATATATTATATATAATATATAATAAACATAATATATATACTACTACTACTACTACTACTACTACTACTACTACTACTACTACTACTACTACTACTACTACTACTACTACCAATCTTCATTCATTATTTTGTTTTACAATATTTAATTTTTATTATTATTATCATCCATCATCATCCACCACCATCATCAGCAGCAGCAGCAGCAGCAGCAGCATCATCATCATCATCATCATCATCATCATCATCATCAGCAGCAGCAGCAGCAGCATCATCATCAGCAGCAGCATCAGCATCATCATCAGCAGCAGCATCATCATCATCATTATTATTATTGTTATTATTACTATTGCATTGTACTGTGGTCATGTTAGTTTTATTCCACAACATAATCCCAATTTTAAAATACAGTGTAATTGCAAGCATTGTCGCAGAACCCACAGGAAACAAAATACAAAGTAGGCGTCAGCGAGTTAATGGGAGCAGACAGTTTTATAGGAAAGCATCGAAGCATTCTTTAAAGCACTACCTGCCGATTTGTTCTAAAGAGCACAAGTAATGAGTCCTGAGTGTGTGGTCTTTCCAGGAACACATGCTTCCAGGAGTTCCCCACAAGACAGCAAACCTCTGCTCGGACTAACGATGGAGACATCTCAAGTGGTAACGACCACCCTTGCTTGGGACGGGGCACCGAGGCATGAGGAATTTAATAAAACTTGCCGCTTCAAGCCTGTTAAATACTGAAACAATTACGATGGATCTCCCAGTTGTAAACACCTTCCAGCGAAGGCTAATCCGCTAGGATTGACGACGACGAACCAATTGACAAACGGCATACCGAGGTTGTCATCGCGCAAGTAGACGTGGTCGTGGGTCCCACTGCAATCAGTAGTGCGGGGGTTATGTTAGAGAGAGTGAGAGAGAGAGAGAGAGAGATAGATAGATAGATAGAGAGAGAGAGAGAGAGAGAGAAAGAGAGAGCAAGTGAAGAAGAAGAAGAGAGAGGGAGAGAGAGCGAGAGAGAGTGAGAGAAATAAATTATTTATTACATTGTCTCAACCATTGTTACATACAACGGTAACAACTGTACTGTATACTAGTATATAAAACCATCATAAAACATACATATTAACAATGGCTACGAGAGACTTATATTAAAACATTATATCATTCCGACAAGATATACAACAAGTGATATTATATAATGTATATTAAGTAAAAAGTAAATTTATGAAAGTCAGTATTTTTTTGCGAGGTATGCTCGTTTTCATATATTTTCGGTTAGTCTACAACCAAGATTGTCATACTGTATGACACCATTATATTTCCATCACATTGTAAAGTTCTCTGGTCAACTCCAACTCCAGGGCATACGAGCTAACCTCAGACCACCAACTTGCTTCAACACGACAGCATACATAATGTTTATCCAGAGTTATCGAGGCTTGTGGTAATTCCTGTTCTATTCATGTTAAAATACGGGTAGCGTACCATAGGGGTCCACTGTATAGTTTATGTTTGTGGTGACGTATATATATCCACACTGTGAAGTGACCATATTTCTAGTTTCCAGTTTCTAATGCTCTGATTTTGTGGGTAAATGTATAGTATTGTTCAGTAATGGTTTGGCAGTAATAGCTTCTATGATACAGGGATTTGAATGGATATACGAGACAAGTAGAAACGTTATACAACATATTAGGAAAATACAAAATACAATTAATTTCTAATTTGTATTTTTTCTTTTCAATATTGCAATTGTTAAAACCTATTATATCATTTATGAAATACTAATCATATCCGTAAACATATTCATTTAAAACATAGCAGATGTGATATGCTAATATAATTTTATGTATAACACTATTACTAATATAATATTTCAAAGGTGTATCAATTTGTCAAATGAATTGAGGATATTATGTGTTTTGCAAAACCGTTTAGTCATGAGCTCTCTAATGCTAATTAAGTTGTTATTAGATATGAAAAGAATTTAGATTGGCCACTTTCTCTCAAATAACATCTTTTCATAAATCTGACATCAAGTACCAACATCTGTCTACGGTTGTTTGAGAACTACGATCACTGAGTATATAATTCATATCTGTTTATTGAAGGGAACAAGGAAATACCGCCCTATTCACATACATTGATCCATACAAATCTCATACTTTACTTCTAGGTAATTTAACAAGGTGCGTAAAAATACGCAGCGTGGTTACTGTTTTACGTTGAATAGAAACTTGACGTGAGTGTGGGTAGTGGCTTGCTTAAA
Organism: Nodopelta heminoda; assembly: GCA_032362005.1. Taxonomy (NCBI): domain Eukaryota; kingdom Metazoa; phylum Mollusca; class Gastropoda; order Neomphalida; family Peltospiridae; genus Nodopelta; species Nodopelta heminoda. The sequence goes on along the minus strand of JAUTCA010294601.1, from coordinate 13,807 downwards.
GGACTTCAACACTGTCCCCCCCTTAATACTTTGATAACCCGCGGCTGAAGTGTAGGAGAATAAACGCCAGAGCTTTAGTAATTTGCGGTTTTTCAGCATGATGAACAGTGGCGTATTTGAAATTAAATAAACAAAATTGTGGAGGAAATATAAGAAGCAGACACAAACCGCGGTTTAATAACTTGAGCATTGATGGCGACAATAGCCACCTACTGGCACGCGCTCCGCCAATGGATACCCGGGAGTTACCTGTGGGGGGTGGGGGGTGAGGTATTGACCCCACGGGCTGAGGGCTACAACAGACCGGTACCATTGTGTCCCTGGACAGATGTTGAGACGGAGTGAAGAAAATAGATTTGTTTGACAGCCACGGAGGACAATGGAGAGAATCCTCCGGACCCTTTAACTATCCTTCTTCGTCAAGGGACGACCAGAGACAAGGTATCAGTGCAGCACGTGCGGTATTGTTCACGGCATATGTTCAGTGCTTGATGAATCTTTGGGCACACGTTGAAAAAAGATGTCTCTATGCATTAAGGATATTTTATTCCGTCGGTTTCTGTGGTCAGGGAGTCAAGAATTTGAGTCCGTTTTGGTCATTTTTACATTATTATCTTCATTTGTGTTGTAGTAATTCTGCAGGATTTACAATTGTTCGCTAAAGAAATTTCCAAAGAATGGTGTTGCATTTTTGGCTAAGATTCTGGCATCCGTTTCCTTAGGTTCTTGCAACTGGTACATATTGGACGTGTTTAAAAGAGCCAAGCTTTTTAAGCGTGTTCGTTCAAGTGTAAATCTACATCTGTTCAGCAGGTCCACGGTTTAAGAAGTTAATAAACTTCCTGTGTTGAAACTTCCCTGAGGCGACCACCAAGGCGACCCCCTAACGACCGAATAACAACTGTTCCGGTGCCGTCTACGTCACACATGAATACCTCTTTATAGAGATCATTTCTATGGTTGGAAAATGTATCGATATAAGAAGTCGTTAGCAGATTTCCCGTGGCGAATCGGAAAGAAACTGAGATTTTTCTTTGTGAAGATTTTTTAAAAGAATTATACAAATGTGTTTTTGCGAGCAGGAAAAACGCCTTAGACCGCAGTTAGGGGTCACCCGATTAATCGTCTTAACAAGGTGTGAATTGTTCTCTAATCACTTGATCATTCCCAGAATACGGCAAACATTGGCTCAAAGACCAAAACCCTGGAACGGTGTAATCTGTGTTTCTGCAAACAAGTGTTATTCCGGTGGTCTACAAACACCCACCCCTCCCTCTTGGCCTGGCTCTCTACCCCCTGTGGCCAGCAGCTGATTACCCTGTCCCCTGGGGATGTGGGAGGGGATATATACAGCATTTATCTCAGGTGAGTGACCAAAGCAAAGAGAAATTAATTACCAGCTTCTCCCGACTGACAGATCGGCTCCTTGGCGTAAATGATTCAGTCAATAGCTTTAAGCCGGAGCGAGGGTCTCCGGGAAATCTCTCCTGCCAGTTATTTCGCCTCGACCAATCAAAACGCAGGGAATTATTATATGCATGTTTGTGGGGACTATTAGCTTGCTTCCGGGGAAATGTTGCCTTGGCATGGTTAAGCTGTTCGTTTAAAAGGCGCAAACGCAATATCACTTTCACCCCTATCGGATACTTGGCTCTCCAACACGCGACTTGGATGTTGTGGACGAACTCGGTCGCGTGCGTCTGTTTACCTTTAACTTAGGTGAGTTAACCCACCTGTACATTGATTTCTCATTATAACCCGACTTAGTTAACTATATATAACATGAAATAGTTATGATATCTTAATAACAGCATACCTTTAAAATGGGTGGGCAACCGAGCTGCACATGGGTTTGTCGTAATAGTATGCATTACTTTAAAAACATATGCAACATGATCATGAGTTAGTTAAACATGAATGATATCTTAATAACAGTATATCTTTAACTTAGGTCCGAAACCTATCTGTTTGTGATTTGCAATATTCATTAAGTAAAACGTGTATGCATAATATCCCAGTGCCTGTAATAGTTTAAGTATTTTGCATGGTTTTACTTAGGTAAGTATAGGCAATTGTCATTACATCTTGATTATTAACACAGTCATAATAATGTCTCAGGAATAGTATAACTTTAACATAGGTGAGTAACTCCTCTGTACGTTGATTTGTTATTAATAACTCGTATTACTTAAACCCCATTACTTATCAAAGGAATAGTTTACGTTTTACTTAGGTGAATAACCAAGATGCATTCTAATTGTTAATATATCAGTAATAGTTTACCTTTACCTTAGGTTACTAACCCTTCTGAATACTAAGTTGACATTACTGCAATACTTAAGCAGTAAGTACAATTTGAAATTATATTAACATATATAGTTTTAGTATTATTAATCAGTCTTTTCAGTTATATGTCAGTAATGTTTTACCTTTAGCTTAGGCTAGTAAACCTACTTGACATTACTTTGTCATTACAACTTACATTAGTTAAACAAGTATGGTGTACGTATCATCTCAGTAATGGTTTACCTTTAACTTGGATGAATAACAACCGTAATACTAATTTGTCACTAACAACATGTATTTCGTAACGATATTTAATATCTCAGTAACTTCTTATCTTTAACGTATGTGAATACATTCCTTGTATAATGATGTGCATTACTGCCATTAGTTAAACAAATAATACTATGTCAGGAATGGTTTATCTTTTAATAGATGATTAATTCCACTGATGTAAAACTTGCCATTAAACTTTGGATTAGTTAAACTGGTGCAATATTTCAGTACTAGTTTGCTGGACATATAGGTGGTACCGGGCATTGACCAATTGATTGGGGCTTACTGGATGTAAATATAGTGTGAATTGTGATATAACTGTGACTAGTTACCAGTGTTGTTCGGTCACGATCTAATATGTAAGCATACAGTTAGAATAACGAGATGAAAATTGATAATAACCTTTTTAGTTTGCTTATGGACAGATACAAGTAGGTACATATTAAAATCCAATTCGTGACATTTCACAATAGAAGACAAGATCGTGATCAGTTAAAGTAAGACGGCTATTTTGTCACCGTTACTATAAATTTCAGTCAATTGTCGACTGCCTGTAGGAATTAGAAGCAGTGTAAGACTGCACAGTTATGTATGTTTTGGTACCGTTACCATATTCGTTATGCCAATTCACCATAGAGTGTATATTTGTGTATTATTTGTTGTTGCCAGTTATGCTTATTCATTTCATAAGACATATTGTCAACAATCGGCATATTATGGGAATTGCAAAAACAAAAGCAAATGCAAAATTAAACACATATTATCATTAAATATATTTTTAGTATACTATTATCTTTATGACTATGAATTTATGACTGATAGTGCTACAAGATTATTTACAGATACAAATACTATCATTTGTTTTAAGAATGCATAACATATAACCAACCAAATATAGTCATTAACAGTTAAAATGAACATTTGAAGGTCCAAATAAGCAATGAAAGTTTTCGCATACTAGTATTGCACTTAAGTGACAAAGGACAATTTAACAATGACTATCACAATAAGTCTTTACCATGAAACAATATGTTTCCTCAAAAACAAAAACGACAAATTTATTGTTTATGACAAATGAATGATACATGGCTATTAAACAAACAGGTCTGCCCACATGGTTGGATGTTCTGAAGAACGTCAAATGTTGACAAGTCTCAAACAAAATCTTGATCCTATCCATGATCGATCACGTTAAACATATCTCCATTTTTGTTCCAGTGGGGTAAGCCTGTCACATTAGAACTTGCTTCAATCTCATAGTCCGTGATTTATGATAACCTCCCAATATGTTACGTTCCGATAGCGCCCACTAATACCGCTCTGACAAATTCTCCGCGGGACCTGTAACTTATCTCCGACAGTCGCGTTATCTCGACAACTTCAAGGGAAAAATCATCTGCTTTGAGAAATTCAGGTATGCACCATCCAGTCGGCTTCTCATTAATCAGAATTTACGTCAAGTTTGGGAGAACTACGGGAATTCGTGCCAGAAGCTTTGCAAACAGATTGGAATATTCCGCCAAGGATCCATGACCGCACATTCGACGCCGATGCTCAATTGGAAAAATGTTACGGATAGATTACAAGGAGAATAATTCCAGTATAGGCTTGTAAATAATCGGTATTCATTTACTGCGTTATCGGAGAAACAGTGTATGATCCGATACAGATGGATAACAACGTCAATACAAGTTACTGTTAATTAAATACATCATCCGAGAATAATACCACCAATTGACTTTTGGCTACGTTATTTCTTAAGACACATTATTATTATTTATTTATATATTGTTCTTTCATCACCGGCAACGTAGCATAATATTAATATTTGCTTCATGTATGCATCTACTGTAAACATTTATATCAATAATGCTAGTTAATGAACATACTTCTATTTCTGTGATTTTATTTGCAGGTAACCAGATGCTTCTGAGAAACAATTACATCTCATCCTGCACTGTATTTTACACAGGTAAGCGATGTCAAACACCCGCATATATCATATAGATATATCATACATGTACGGTTTATGTCCTTACAGTAGTAGCGTTGTGTCATTATGTCATTAATTAGGATATACCACTGGCCCATTACAAGCAATACACATAAACTATACTACAGTGTACTACTACTACTACTACTACTACTACTACTACTACTACTACTACTACTACTACTACTACTACTACTACTACTACTACTCCTACTCCTACTACTACTACTGCTGCTGCTGTTGTTGCTGCTGCTGCTGCTGCTGCTGATACTACTACTACTACTACTACTACTACTACTACTACTACTACTACTAAAAATGCTACAACCTAAATGTAACTGCAAATACATGTATCTACAAAGTGACATTATCCTGAATACTGTAAACATCATAATTGAGGTAAATTTCTTTTACATCAACAATAATAGATTACTTATGCTCTTAATGCCAGCCATTACTTATATTTAGAGATGGCATTCCAGAATATAACTAGCAATGAAGAAACATAATACATCCAATAAAGGCTCTAATTTATATTGTGTTTTAAACTTCTAATCAGATAATTTGAAGTAGTCGGAACAATTATTTCAATATCTTGCATGACAATATAGAATGTGTATGTTTTGAAGACATACATGTAATTAATATTGCACTTGTAATAACGTGATATTAACTTTGAGAGAATGTCTTAAAGGTATACTATCACAGTTGATTGACCTGTATAATGGACAAACGAATTTCGATCTGAGACTAATTACTCTTGATTTATCCACCCAAAAGTTGTTATTTACTGATGTACTTAGTCCCCAGTACTCAATAGTTATCAACATATTAATGTTTTATATGAATATAGGGAACGTTCCGCTATTTATCTTGAACTATGAAGGAATTGCGAGAAAACGTTGCCTGTGAAAATAACAATACGACCATATTCAGGTTGTCTATCAGTAGACTACAGGGTGTTGTAATAGATATTGGTCTACCACACAGCGGTGGAAAGGTTTTTGGAAATACAAACATAATTTTATGTATGTCAAGTGAATGTAATTTGCAGTTGTAGCTAAGAACTAGTCCAAAACAACTATACATATCTGTGATATTATGCCTTTAAAGTATATGTAGCTATACAAGAGGAGGAATACATACAATAGAAGTACATGTACCAATGTGTGACATGTTTCTGTTCTTGAAGTCAATAAGATGAATTCAAGGAAAAACCTATTGCATTTCGGTAATAACTATACAATAATGTTTACTAATAGAATAAGTTTACTAAGTCGGTATGTTCTGCTATATAGAAAATCATTTGCAGTTAAATTAATGTTATAGCTTTATACATTGTAATTTGCATGATTTACTTTACAGAATTGCCTACCTAATTATACCTATGAAATACAATATGAATGTATTTGTTAGTTACACCATGAATTGAACTAAGGAAATACATGTAACATTTCAAGACTTTAATTATTTTGTACCTCAATTAAATGTAAATAACCTTTCATACATACATAAACAATGTGGTTTATTAATGCATAACCATATGTCCCATTCAATAAGTACAACGCATGTAACCAAATTCATTGTTTAAATTAATATAAATACGAAAACTTCAAACATATTATTGTTTACTCTGTGATATATCTTGTAGAAGTAACTTATTTCATTAACAAACCAATTTAAAGCAACCACGATACTTTAAGATGTCATACGAGATAATTATATCATTATCTAACATACTAAGAGTCATGAGGCTATGTAATTATGAGACAGAGCGCATATGTCGTTTATGCTATGGCCAGCCACCATATACACTGCCAGACGCGGACCATGACATATGGCCTATCTGATGACCGTCTGCTGTAATGGGAAGTCTAGTTAACCGGTATCCTCTCTCAATTCATTCCTTTCTCATTAAAGTCTCAAACAAGGTATAATTTCCTCTTTAGCAGCTCTCCAAATACCTTTCACACATTTATCGAAATCGTCCAATCCCAATTCCTCTCTCTTGTATTATGGAACTCATCCCATGCTGTATCGCGCGAACAAATCATTCTCATTATGTCGAGGCATAGCGTGTCTCCCATCCGCCTTGGTAGCCTAGATATTACAACGTGAGATGGAGTGAGAACCTATTGTTCAAGCCGGTTCACGGCACAATAGGATGACTTGGCTTTGTCCCCTGAGTGTAGCGATACCCCTATCTCGTTATCCCATCGACGCGTGCGGACATCTGCTCCACAAAGGGAGATAATCACAAATGTTATTGTGTCACACGCTTGCGTTCAGACTGGCGGTGGACGGGGGATGGTGCGTTGACGTTAAAACGTAACGTCTGTATGGGTGAGGGATATCTGGGTTCTTGATGGGGTTCTAACCCCCCGGGCTGTGTATTCAGAGTGTCACATAGCACAGGAATCTAAGCTATAATGATCCGGAATGTTTGCAAAATAAACACTTTAAAAATGGTGACAGATGAGACACATTCCAACGTCACTTTAGCTCAAATATTTCGGATTAAATTAAATGGAAGTCCCATCAGAATACTAGTATTTAAGGAAAAATACTGAATCATATTAAACACGTGATTTGCTTTACCGTGTCCATTCATTTAATGTTCTAGTAAATATTATATGAACGACGCTTACTATTTACAAATTCAGATATCTATACAAGCGTAACTTTGCTTATTACAAACATATATCAAGCATGTAATATACAAGACCTACTGACACAAGACACAATGACAATATATTTTTCCGAAGCCGAAAACATAAATAGATGCTTGGTTCAGTCATGGGAAGATATCCAGGTACACATGTACTAAGCGACAGTACTAAGCATGACGCAACCTGAGAACATGCCCCAAGATTACGAAACTGTTTGAGTACGATTTCATACTCAAGCTCAGATTTTATATGCGGATTTATGAACAAAACTTAAAGCATGAATTCGTCCTCAGAAAGGTTTCGTAATCTCTGGACCAGGAAATCTATTGGGGTCAACAACGACACTTCTCCGCAACATAATAACTTATTTGGGGCGGAAACATTCACTTTATAAAATACTAGGATAACAGCACCAACCGTAATGTATTCGGTAAATTCAATTTATAATCGAGAAATATTAAAGTAATGCTATAGTTGTCATTTTAGGTATTCAAAGATGTTATAGTAAATTAAACAATTACTGCTAATATCAACATTTCTTGCTAATATTTACTTATTAGCAATACATCCATAACATGATTTGCAATTAATTTCGTATTCATTATACATAAACATCTCTTATTATTATTTTCAACCAGGACGAGGGTCTGTAAAACCAATTTTAAAATCTGAAAAAAATATTTGTGTAGAACTCGCACAATGCAGAAAAAAAATACATTCACTATGCAATTTATTACTATGCAATTTATTGTGGGCGGTATATGCACTGTATAGAACTAGGTTCAAAGTAAATGCCGTCTTAATACAAAACAATACATAAATACAAAATCTTGCACTGCAAACTCGTGGAACATGTCCCTAGTTGACCGACGTTAAAGACATTCGCTAATTCCTTACCAATTCGTCTCCCCATTTCATCCAATGTCCGCGGGTCATTGCGGGCTAACGGCTAATACTACCGCAATAAATCTCCTAATTGAATTGGAAAAAGAAATATTTGCCATGTTTCTTGTAATGTATGTCGACCAGGATTGCTACCGTAAGGTTCACCTAACAAGCGTTTGGTAATTTGGTTACACGGATTCTCGTGGATGATTACAAATTATTTGCTCCAACTGATTCATCAGGGTCTAGAACAATCAAAATATATTATTTCTTGAAGGACATTGATAACGGCTCCGGAGAGAATTGCAGAGACTTCGGATAAGATTGAAATCCATTTTACCACAGTATCGAATTATTACTTCATCAATATGTTCAAATATCCTCTTAATTTGTGAACTGGCAAGAAATATGAGCGTTTTATAGCCGGTCGGTGCCTTGTGCCAGTTATATTGGACAGAAACTGAAATAACATGAAGATGGATTAGAAAGAGCAATATTTCAAACGAGAAGTGTTGCTAAAACACGTCTTGAAAAGATGTTTTACCGATTATACGGAAATTCGCGGGGCATCGCTATCTCTTAAATTTCACTTACTTTATACTAATATCTACGAATTAAGTGGGGATATGATTATTTTTACTGAATGGCGTTTTCCCAAGTGGCCTTTAGCAACATTTGTGTCTGACTTGGTGTAGACGACATGGAGACTGCTTCTTTCTAGACACCAAGGGAAGCGTTTCTTGCACGAGGCAGATTAATGGTTATTTAATGGAAATTGTAGCTGTTCCACCAAACGCTTACAGCTGCATTTGGTATTGTTTGTTTACTGACTTATATTTATGCATACCATTATATACAGGCGTCCAATTGCAATACATATCTCTGAGATATGAAGTGAAATTAATACATGACGTACGTATGCTACGCGAAAATTTAAATTAAACAAATAAAAACAATATCAGTAAATACATTTTATACTTTAAAAACAATACAATTAATACTTGAAATATCTCGAATAAATACCACATGAATACAAACACTGCAGTTTAGTATATCATAGAATGTAATGTTTATGGACATTAATAATACTTATCATAACATAACAGTCTAAATAAAATACATGACGAGTCCAATTTACGTGATGTTCTAAAAATACCCACAATGTTAAAATTTACAATGCAATAATTTATTTTACTTGTTCCACCACTGTCTATGTCTTTTGTATACATGACTTCCGACTATGCGGACTTCAACTTACGTGCTTTATTACACTATTACAAATCTCACAAAGGTATCAAATTATAATAATACTAATACATACTACTACTACTACTAATACAATTAATAATAATAGGGACACTTAATACTATAACGGCACACTCATAAAGCATGGTCAAATCGGTTACAAAAGATAAATATATACCATAAAATGCCAAGTTTAAATTATCCTACCGTCCGTTAATAATGATTTCTTATTAACGCCAGCTTATGTAGTCTAACAACGATAAACGGTAAACGGTAAAGCCTGGTATATATCGTCTACAATACATTCTGCGAATGTTTGACGCTATGATAACTTGACTGTACATCTGTCTAGAAGGTGCCCTCAAACCAGGCTAGCAAACCTCCTAGTCCTGCAGGGAAGAAAGCATGCCCTCGATACAAGGAAACTAGCGATTATTTGTGAATCAATTTCTTCCCACTAAATCTCTAGAGATGAGAAAAACTCCTTTCCGTCAAGCAGCCTGATTGTATGTGCTCGCAAGACGTACGAAATCAATTTTACGTGAGTGATCTATTAGGAAGCCCCATTTGGTCTGAAGAATTTTTGTCCACGAATTAGGTGGTCGCTATTTCGCCTATCGCAGTCGGCCTATCAGTATCTGAAACCTCCCTGACGAGCATATTGTCTTTACAGGGTATGTTTCCCTATTAAAGTCCCATGTCGCACCAAAATGAGATTAAGGGGCAATAAAAGGGGCAATCGAGCTGCCCCCTTCTCTGGCATTATTCTCAGCAGGATTGTCCCTAATTTAAGGCCGGGAAGCAATCAGAGAGAGAAGTCAGTGGATTCTTGTTACATCTTAATCAAGCCGGAAATACCCATTGAGGAATGCACACGGTCTTTGTAGATGACCGTCAAAGTCTTTGATGCACAATATGCGCCTTAGCTGATGTCAACAGCCTTCAAGGTGATATACAGGCTGAACAATACATTTGTGCACTAACAATGAAAATCTCCTGAGTATCCAATCAAATTTGCATTTTTAAATGGATTGAAATTGCAGGTCTTAAATAAGTTCTCAATCGGCACGTATTTCTTTTAATTTAAAAAAGATAATCTTATTTCTTGAATTAAATTCGATTATTACAGAAGATGCCAATTCTACGTAAGGTGGGGTGATAGCTTGGAAATGCAATCAGCGTTTCGCTGTTCTCACATCTAGAAATTATATCGTGATAATGATGGTAATTAATATAACATTTATAATTTGGGTTCATGAGATATGACATGGTAAAATGTCAAAGTTAGATAGATTGATTAATTGATAATGATGATGTGACATCAACGAAACTCCCATTTATTTGGGTGATCTTGAAGTGAAAAAATCTCATATATTTCGTTCATGGGAAAAAAATATCACTATTTTCATTGCGATTAAGCGATCACTCCTAAACTTACAACTGATTGTTGCAAATAATATTTACCATCATAAAAAAATAATGCCATACTTAAATTATTACATCTATCGGGACGAGATGATATGATGATAACATTAATAGAGTTTGTCTTGACAAATTACCCTTCATTTAAAAATCAATGGAAACAATTTAGAACAGTTTTTAAGCACTTTACGAGGAGGTGATCTGGCGAAATAAAAAGTATACCAGATGACGTTAATTACGATGGAACCAGCCAATGAACAAAAACCCCGACTGGTTGAATCGACATAAGGTTGTATCACAATGCCTTGCTTCAACTCAATTAATTTCTAGATATGGTTTTCTCTGAAACTTGGATCCTGGGTTTAACTCGGGTTATTTGTCTGACAATTATCTCGCTTTCTCGCGATTTCGTCGACATCTGCCTGACATTAATTTCTCTATCCTGTATCTGTGCTGTCGATAGCACGGCATTAGGCATTTTGACATGATCAAGATGGCGGCAGATGAGCCGAAGGGTTAGACATAAAATTAGGACGCTTTTCCTTTCGGAAACGGAATAATTCTTTCAACATTTCATCTGTAATAAGCCTAAATGACAGTATCATGCACTTCGGGGAATCGAGTCAAAGCCCCTAGCGAAAATAAATGACTCTCCTAGGGGGTCTGCGATACATATTCGGCAATTTGGCAAGAAAATTGACATATCTCGACCTGAAACGGAGAGAGCGGTCGACATTTGAGACAATATCTAGTCAGTTTTATCGATCAAAGATGGAAATAACTTCGATGTACTTATGAGGCATATGGCCGTTGTATAAACTCAAGTTGACAGCCAATATATTGTCCGAAGCTGGAAACAACTGCAGGCAGATTTCTAACGCCTTGAAAGCGCTTTCCTAAATCGACGTTGAATTAAAACGAAATTAGTCGTAAATTCTGTGCACCTGATCCACATATCGCTCAGTAACCATGCGGTCCTAATTACATTAAATCGCTGCGCTTTCTCTCTTCCTTCTGAGCGTGATGCTCTTCGTATCATATTAACAATATCTGTTTTAATTAAGGTCTTCTATAACGCTTTAAAAGGATTATTTCCCCATTTGCCTTCTTCGTGCCTCGCTGCGTCCCTTACGCTTCTGAAACCCGGCTTTTGGAATATGTTCGGACAGAGATAGTGGGGGTAATTTATCTTCCAAGACGGACCTAATGAATTTCCAATTTGGACGATTATTGGTTAAAACACTTCTACGATTGATACAAACATCCCGCCTGATTACTGCCATTTGAGAATCACTCAGACGGATCCAAACATATTCTCGTTACACGAAGCCAACACTTAAGGGCTCTGTCAGTTATTAAATTCTACCCTGTTTCTGTTTTGGGCTCTAGCAAAGCTTTTGGAAACATTGATCAAGAACATTAGATTTGTCTCTGAGTCTTCCCAGGATAGTGGCCAGTGCTCAGGCTTAGGTTAAGTCGCGGGTTCTGAGTGGCCATATTGTTAAAGGATGGATTGACGTCGAAATATTATGCCTAAGCATGTCACCGAAGCCCCGGGGATAACCTTTTAGGAACGCGGGGGTTTGAGTGAGTTACACTTTAAACAATCTAAAATTCTACTTTAATTTCAGTTGATGCTACCTGCGAGTCAACATACTTGTGATTTAATTTCCAGATGCTTGTGACGATACCACGATCGATGAAGTATTCCTTTCAGGGGGCGTTTTTATTTTGAGTGCGTTATTTTGGTGCTTTTTTTTGGTGGGGTTCTTTTTGGGTGTGATTTTGAGGTTGAATTGAAAACTAATTTTGGAAATTTGCTTTGCAGGAGATTGAGCAATCATGGGCGTGATACCTGTCGCTGACATAGACTATGGTCAAATATTCGGACCTTTCCCGTCCCATTTGGCAATGGCTGACCCGACGTATCTCATAGCCATGTTGACTAACGACAAAAAGCAGGAGGGAGTCATTATAAAGGTAAGACGTGTTTATATTAAGTGAGATTTCAGGGTATTACATTGGGGTGTTTTAATATTACACTGGCACTACATGAAACATTCAAAACGTTCACTGTCAATACATATCTACATGACCTTTCGTTGAGTATATTATTATAATTACTATTTTTGGTATACACTGGTATATCGCTCTTTGCATTGGTCGTTTTGTAGCTGTTTCGATAATATAACATTTATATTTTGGTATTTGTTGGACTTATTTTGATATATTTGTTGGGTTAATTATAGCTAGAATATAATCAGCGTATGTTATTAGTACTTATTACCATATCCTTTTGTAATTTATATTACCACCAGAAACAAATTACATTCCGGTATTCAACCACTATCTGAGGAGAATGATATTGAATTCTGCATAATATTAACTTTATTCCTCATTGCAAAATACATGCATTGAGTTTAGCTGCTGAAAATAACAGAAACACTATCTACCAATATATACGTTATAACCATTGTTTTCTTTTTCTCCCCACAGTTGGACCTAACGGACCGGAAGGAAGGCATCAAAGCCGTTGATTGGCTGCCGTACGTATATCCGGCCCGGAACGAGGATGAGCAGAACGTCGAGGCGTATATGAAGGAGGGGCAGGTTTATTACAGAACTCTGAGAATAGTGAAGGCGGAAGAAGAGCTCTTTGTCTGGTACAGCAAGGACTTCTGTCAGTTGCTGAACATCCCCGATGTACAGAGACATCTTGCTCCAGGTAGGTGTCTTACTCACTGTGGTATGAGACACACATGTATACAGTACCGATATTACCCCGGTATTACTGTACTTTAAACTGACTCCACAAGTTAGATTCTCAACTGCATTGAGTGGCAAACTGACTCCAAACTACTATTGCTGCTATTACTACTACAACTACAACTACTACTACTACAACTACTACAACTACTACAACTACTACAACTACTACTACAACTACTACAACTACTACTACTACTACTACTACTACTACTACTACTACTACTACTGCCCGGCATCAATGTTCGCAAAAGTTACCTTTCTGACG
>JAUTCA010294490.1:0-10672 GCA_032362005.1 Nodopelta heminoda | reverse complement strand
GTGTTCTAGCTATGTTTCCTGCAATATGTCGTTCAGTGTTCTAGCTAAGGTTCCTGCAATATGTCGTTCAGTGTTCTGGGGAAGGTTCCTGCAATATGGTGTTCAGACTTCAATGTTCTAGCTAAGGTTTCTGCAATATGTCGTTCAGGGTTCCGGAGAAGGTTCCTGCAATATGTTGTTCAGACTTCAGTGTTCTAAGGTTCCTGCAATATGTTGTTCAGTAGGTCTCTGAATTTTCTGCAGATATAGAGAGTTCAGTGTTCTAGGTAAAGCTTCTGAAATATCTGGCGGCAAAGAGTATAAGGTATACGGTTTCTGAAGTTTCTGCAGATAGAGAGTTCAGTGTTCTAGGTAATGTTTCTGAAATATCTGGCGGCAAAGAGTATAAGGTATACGGTTTCTGAAGTTTCTGCAGGTATGAAGTTCAGTAATATATGTATGGTTTCTAGAGTTTCTTAAGGACTTCATTATTTAGTACATAGGTAGTTCAATGCTTTATAGGTAAGACATCTTGAGTTCCAGAAGGAATTACGTTCAGTATTTATGGTACTGTTTCCAGAGAGCCCTATATAGGGAATGGTCCTTATATATAGTTAATAGTAAACACAACTATCGATTGACTTCGGTCTGCGAACAAATATATGACCTATATGTGAAAAATAATTGTGCATAATAATTAGTATTCCCTAACATTCCAAACACTGGTATTATACTCAGTATATGTATATTTATATGTGGACATGCAGGTATTTTAAAACTGGTATAATCCAAGTATATATGCTTATGTTATTTTTCATGACTTTTCTTTTGCAATGAGACGAAATGCATTGTATTCATATTCTTCAATGCAACATGATATACATGTATGCATGAGCTTGACAGAAAGCATTATACATGTCTATGACGGAGAAGACATAATATAGCATGGCTAAACTTGAAACATCATTCGTTCTGCGTATATAGTGCTTATTTATAATGTATATACATTTATAATGCATTAGGGGTGAAACTGAAATATGTCATTCTCGCTGGTAAAGGTAAAACATGCTGAGAATACAATACTGAATCCAGAGCATATACTAAGCACTCGACCTTGTGTTACATTCAAAGGTCAAAGTTTAATAGAGCAAACGGCTAGCGCTTACATGACATAGCTAGTACATAGCTCAGAAAACCACTATGCAAATCTTCCTGTTGTATGTACACATCTTCCTGCTGTGCGTTGAGAAAGTCATAGACAGACCAAATGCACAGCAGTGCAGTATACAACAGATAGGACCTCTCCATAGATAGCAGATAGCTTTGTGGAATGCGGAACCACGATAACAGACCAGCCTTGTGTCCACATCTATTATAGTTTGCGTGATTAAAAATAAATGAATTTAATCATACATGCAGGTATAATGGGAATGAAGAGACTCTGAGTATAAATGGATGCCGAGACAGCATCCTCAAGGATTTATTAAATTATTCCAACGCTATATAACCGGTACCTCACACAATATAATCTATAAAATGTAGGTCTATATCGAACTGCAACTGTCCAATTCCATATGTAAATGAGAAATATCATAATTTGGTAATGTAATATGCTTACATTGCAACATTTCACCAATTTGCAAACACATAGCAATCATATCTATTGTAATGTCGACATGAGCTTGACGCAATACGTAGCCACACTAGGCGTCATTACTTAGACAAAGTTGACATATAGCAGCTTGGGGTGGTCACGTGATCTTGTATAGCAGGCTCGGATCACGGCCATATTGATCAATGTCTTTAGGTCCCAAGTGAAAATTAGGTCAACGATGACATACGAGGAGAAACTGCTTCCATTTTGTTATAATGTAACACCATTTCAAATGCCAATAAAATTAACTAATTACAATATTGGCAATTATTGGCAATATAGGCCTACTTCATAAGCGTTTTGATTAGATATGCAAATGAACTAAGTTAGTCATTGGTGGTCGGCTGATGCACAAAGAAACATGGACGACAAAATGTACATCTGTCGCTTTCACGCGCCGGTCCGCTTGACACGTAATGTCTCTAATGTGCAGCTGCACTTTTGTGAACAACTCTGTCACGCTTGAGTAACATCGCCAGAAAGCTAGCAGTCACACGATTACAATATTCACACATACGATTCGCATACTCTTGATGTCGACGTACATGGACAGCTGATGGAAGCATATCTACAGCATCCTTCAACCATTAAAGGAGACTTTGCTATCACACTCTCATATAATATAGGCTATACGATAACTTTGATGATATTATTAGGGATTTCAATAAAGATACGAGTGTACTTTTATGCACTTCATATTATCATTACGCTTTGCGTGTATACATGTGTTTGCAGCAATGGACTTGGATCTAAAAGAGAAAAATCAATATTCAATAATTACATAAACTAACAAGAGCATTTGGACATGATGTACCGGTACAATCCGGTTCCAAGTGGCTGGGTTAGTGCCGTGTGCAAAGTGTCGTCTGCTGGCAGTAATGTCACGTGCTGTCAACGGCAGCTCGGTGGCTACAACGGGAGGACAGGGGCAACCAGGGGCACTCTACACCCCCCCCCCCCTTCTTTTATGTGCGATCGATTTTCTCGCAGACGTCTTATATTTATAATTCCAGAGTCAATCTAAATAACAGACGTCTGTTACTATGGCAACCTCCAAGAAGCAAGAATACAGTGGAAGGTGCTATAGACTATTATGAAATACCGGTAGGCTAACTGTAACTGCCAGCCTAACACAATACGCCTAAGAGTACAAGTAGGCCCTATATGCTTTTGCATGCGGTAGCTAATGTCAATGTGACAAAAGCTGGATGGTCATCAATTTTAAACACTCTCCCTGCTGGATTCAACACAGGCACTGTTCTTTAGGGCATCTCCAGATGCCTTCAGCATGGAGAGGGTTAAAGGACGGCATGTGTAGGTCTACATTTGAAGCAAATATAATTGGTGTACGCACTGCAATCTCCGACTGGAATGGCATTGTAAAATGATGGACAGTCTATCTACACCAGCTATAACACTTCCAACTAAAGTTTATACACGAAAGCGGTCCAAGTTACAATGCCTCCTTCATAATGTTGGGTAAACATCACGTAGTACTTAGTGTTTTCCCCAATATACATATATTGCTATTTGACCAATGCCGAATGAATGTATTTGATGGCAAGTTGTCAAGTAGGCACCTACTTTGAAACATTAAATGTTTCAGTTACTATAAATATTTAATTGAAATTGTTACTACATGTACTTGTATTTATAAGAACTGTTTATACAAGTACAGTAAAGTATAGACAAAGATGCTTGTCTTCTACTTCTGCTATCCGCTATATCGATGTAGCTAAATGGATTTCTGGACCAATACAAGTGCATGTACATGCGCTACACGAACAGGTAATAATATTACTGACCAACGCAAAAAGTCGTTTTCGGATTTACTACTGCTAGACTTCTTGATCACGTAGAAAGTTACAATCGTTCTGTGAAATGTTTCCAGAAATGTAGTTTTAGTTTGGCATGAAATGCATTGACACCCCTATTTCGTAGATTATCTCGGTAAATACTTATTTTCTTATTTCATTTGACCTAACCAAAATAAAAAATAAAAATACTGCACCAGTAATAACAAATATATTTTGAGTAAATATTTACCGAGATAATCTACGAAATAGGGGTGTCAATGCATTTCATGCCAAACTAGAGTGTAGGCTAATACGCACCCGGGGAACGGCTAACTGACAAAATAGGCTACATACAAAGTCGAAAGTTTGAAGTGCAATTTCCTTCTAAACCGAGTAAATTGATGGATTTTGCTCAGTCATGGAATGTAACTAAATAAACATTTATTAAAGAAAAAAAAAATAAAGAAAAAAAATACATGCCATGGTCTTTCCTTCAAACAAACAACAAAAACAACGTGTTTTTATAAACTTCATTTGATTGTAAAATACATAAAAATTACCTATATACAAAGCACTCCTACAGGTTACACCAACTTATCGCAGTGATGTTGTTTTAATGAGATGAACAAGGCCAACAACTAAGACGATAAAGTAACCACAATTCAAAACTGTCATTAGGCTTACATGAAAGCAAACTATTCTCTTGGAAAATTCGATTTCATATACGTATAGTAATATGCTTATTGGACACAAAAAAGGTCGCTTTTCCAAAGCTTCAATAGTTTTATTCTTGCTGCTGCAAAAAGCAAGACTATCCCTGTGCAACAAGGACGTGATTAATTCATTAGTGAGATAAACAACAGCTTGATTTGCCCTATGGTAATTATATTAACAGGGTTAATTTATACATGAACTGTCATTGGAGTTTAAAACAATGTAAGCTTTCGTGGAATCCTTGAAAGTGTGGTTTTAAAATGTGTTCCTCACATTATAATTTACTCGTATTCACCATACCTATACCATTACTGTAATTAAAATATTAACATGGTTATGCTTAAAATATTAACATGGTTATGCTTCCTCATAGTATTCAAATTACAGATGGAAAAACATGTTCATCTTAGGAAATACATTATGGTTTAGTACACTTAGGTTTCATAATGGATTTCCTGGGTAATTATTGAGTTTTATGAAGTTTCTTCTATTTCTACCTAGGACATCATAAACCTTATTCTGCATGTTCTCCGACAGTTTGTTAACAAACAAAGGGTATTGATACTAATGCTATCCATACCAACACAAACACAACATAAATGTGTAAAAGATGACAGAGACAAAACAGACGGATGATTTGCAAAGTATAAAGTATATCCAAAGGCTTAGCCATATATAACTGACCGAGTCTGACTCGTAGCTTACTGTAGTTCCTCTCAACACAAATTTGTCAATAGCTTAGATACAGTATTCAATGTTCTCATGCTATTTTGCATTCATTATCAAATATAATATTCTCTCTATGACAGAAACAAAATGGATTAGTAAGTCAAGATTTTTGCAAAATTTAACCCATTTTACAAATGTTACAAATCCAACTTGGCTGTAGCTCATCTTGGGCAATACCGTATTGTGTCAGTGTCCATGACATGGCCATAGATACTATGGCCAATATTATCAAATGCGGTCTGGACCAGGTTTAGCTCTAAAACATGAGTTTAACCTTACTGGAAACTGAGTCTAGGACCTGGTTTTGGTATGCCTGTTTTCTATTATAATTAATCAGGTTTCAATCTTTGAGAGTCCCGGGGATGCATGTTGATATACTTATCAACACTTTTTATTAATAAAGTGCGTCCAAACTTGCAATTTTTGCGTATGGGACACAAGATTGCGTGTTCGGAGAAACCCTGAATAATATAGTTTTTGCTAAACGAAGAGTCTGGGTTTCATTAAACCAAGACTAACTGTAATCCAGGTCCACGCTAAACCGCTTGGATAATATGGCCAACTACACTAACTGCTACATTCCAGATTGCCAAATATGATAAAAAGATTGGGAAAGATCTGCATAGATCACATTTTAGAATATCAAACTCCAGAGACAGTTATTATTGTTATTTGTTTTCAATATGACATTGACTACAGCTAATGTATAAACATTGGAGTTTTGATCAGGATATTTCGACAACCAGTAAATGATTTGACATAGGATTACTTGGTAAGATGAACACTTGACACTCATTGATCATTGAATGACCACTGCCTGGTGAATGGAAGATTCAGTAGTTTTGCAGTCAAGCCGGCTGTGACAAATGCTCAATGGTCCTGGGGACAAAATTGAGCAATACACAGGAATATTATGCAGATTTTACAATGCTTCACTGAATTTAAAAATTGATATTTAAAAACTGATCTTAAAGGCATACAATCACAGATTGTCGATATTTAATGGCATAACGTATTTTTACCTGAAAGTAGGTACATTTGATTTGTCTACACAAGTATATTGGGTAACAAGGTACATTTTCCGCATGTCCCATTGGTTTTCAATGCTTTCATATTTTATGTATTTTTATTATTTTATATTTTTGATTGAATTAATGTTTAACGTCGCAGCGGGAATATCTCACCCATAGGCGACGACTATTATTTTTATAACAATAAATACAAACATTTTCATTCAATCATTCAACAAATATGAAACCTGAAACCGAGGTAAATTTAGGTGTTTCCCCATGTCATGCCCTCTTGCATTAATATAATGAAGGAAAACCAGATTACAACCATATTTAGGTTAGTATACCGGAAGTTCATATTGGCGATCGAAATTCTATAGGGATCATGCAATGAATTTTGTTGATCATACATCAGTGAAAATGTTTTTGAAAGTACAAACATGATTTCATGTGTCAAGTAAATGGACTTTGTAGGGAGACGTTCCTTTCATCACATTACAAGACACTTTTGTCAAAGGAACGTGTTACACAATTCTTGCACTGTGCGGGCTGTACTCGCTAGTGAGAAAACTGCGCAAAGCGTTCCTTTCAGAACACTCTCATGTGACGTCACATGTCTGTGCTAGTAGTGTACTTTCTCAAAGGAACTGTGAAAATATGTGTGATTGTATGCCTGCATATTGTGTCAATAGTAAATTTTAAAATAAAAGGAATATAATTTGGTTGCAAACCAAATTTCAAAATAAACAAGCAATTTTAAAAGGTACATTATGGTGCCATGCCCAATTAAAAATGTTATATATAAAAGTAGCTCCACATTGAACTGTGGACTATATTTTAAAATACAAGATTAATGCTAAATGCCAAATACAGGATGGAAAATTCCAGTGGAACTTAGTTCCAATATAAAAAGATGGAACCATGTTATTGTATACACTGAAGAATTGTCTGCTCCTGCAGAAACAATTTAAAGTTGATACGGCTTACATTCTCAATGAATAAGACATCATGATTTAACAGAAGTGAAATCTGTATTATGATGTAATAGTGCGTGCATATTGGTCCTGAAGCCAAGCTTAAGAAGGATTGCATTGCCATATACTAGTATGGCTGAACAAGGCGATATTCCTATTCCAGTCTCATATTCCGATATAGATGAGTGCCTTCTCACGGTGTGATTTGTATGAACAACTTGCAGATCCATTTGTATCACCGATGTGTAGGATGAACTCAAACCATCATTAACCACACCGTGAGAACACGCCTTTACCAGATAGGGGATCTTAAAAATTTCTAACACCACATGCCTCGTGTAGGTTGCATGAATAAATATTCCATAGCGAAACACATTCCAATAATGAATAAATTACTTTGGGGTTATAATTCCAATGTGTAAATTTAAAGATACTTTCTTTGGGATTGTACAATAATCACACTCTTATCAACATTTTATATTTGTTGAAAAATGAACTTGGGAAAACAGGTTAACGAGAATAAATTGAAATGGATTATCCCTTTTCACAGAATTCTGACGAACACTTAAACTGTTTGAAAAGACAATGTAAGAACACTAATCATAAGCCCTACCAATACAGTTTTGCTTCCGTCATGATAGTGCAAATCTGGTAAAATATTTAAGATAAAATGTCATCGTATTCTCTATTTAAACCTTGAAGATATTTCTATAAATCATGGGTGATGATCATGATGATGGTAGATGGATATAAAATGTAATGCTATGCTAAAAATTTAAAAGAATATAGATTGTGTTCACAAACACAGAACATCTTTCTCAGTTGATCATGGTATAAAAACAGATGAGAGGGAGAGGGATGGGGGTAGAAACTGTTTGCACACAGCTTCAATCTCAAGTCCTACAAATCATAAGTGAGCACATAGACACATGGAAACATTGAGGGATTGATGCCGGGGTTTCTTGGAGGAAAGAAAGGGACCTGCCCTTCTCTGCTGGGATAACTCTTGTGGCTTCAACTGACCTAGTCAGTACAGAGTTACCTCCCTGTTTTAATGAAAGACGGACACAAATCCAAAGTGATAAAAATACCAACAAATTCATGCAACAAAACTGCATTTTCACACCAGGCTACAATGTGAATGTACAGCAGATAGAATTAAGTGCTGTTGGTATATTGGGGATAATTTGTTGGTGAATTTAGTATTGCATTTGGAAGTTTTTGCCTGTAATTATCCAATGAAAACTTTAATATTCCTATCACTTTGGGCTCATCACCGATATTTCACTGTTGGTGTTTCTTCATGTTGGCCACAAGAGACACAGATCACTGTTGGTATGGAGTCAGTATTCAGGTATTTGTAGCTATAGCTCACTGTTACTACAATATGTAGAACAATTCTTGTCATATATTTCCTGAGTCTTCACTTGGAGATTGTTTCACATCACAACATTAGCTCTCCGCTCAGCACAGAACATTTGGAGAGCCCAAACCAGAAGCTCGAACGTTGTTCAGGTTTCCTTTCTGCTGCCATGTGTTATAATAAGCACAGTTCGGGGGACCCTAGCAGTGTGTAGTGTCACTGGCAGCACGGGTTGCCACGACCACTGCCGACAGAGGGGCGCCGAGGCCCGGATCCGATGTGCTGAATGTTATCACCATCCAGATGGACTGGAGACCGCCGGACAGTCCTCACAGCATGCCACTGGGCCCAACACCAGACCGACTCAAGTGAAAGGGACACTCTCCGTCAGTCCACTGCAACAAGAAACTTGTCGGTTAATATACATCTGGGTATCATTGCTCGAAGCTCTCACATCCACTATGAGACCATAGCGCTTTCGTAAGTTCACGATCCCCCGTGTGTTAGAGATGCCTATGAGAGTTGTTATGGCCTCGTAGTACATATGAGAGCTTCGAGATACGATACCCTGGGAATTTTCTATGAATAAATGAAATAGACTTCATTGATCGATACAAAATTTAAACGTACAAAGAAAACCCCCAACATACCATGATCCTTGTGATTAATAAATGCTAAAATACGGTAAGTTACCAGATGTAGTAGTCTCATATGTTGGGTCACATATCTAATGAGGCAAGTTTCACAAACCTGTATTAAGCCGTGTTCTGACATCTGTGATGACTGGAAGTGGTCGTTGAGGAGGGATTGGGAAAAACTGGTGTGCATCTGGAATTCTTCGGCCTCTTTAACAGAGTCCCCACACATACGGTACAGATCTGCAACACAAACAATGCAGCTAGGGGTAAAAACAGTGTTCGAAATTACTGCTGGCCCGGCCATTTCTCCCAATGCTAAAGTTATCCTAAGGGCCAGTAGAAATTCATGTTTTTTTGTAAACATTTGTTATTTGTATAATTATTCGGGCCAGTAGGTTTCCAGCGGTAATTTCGAACACTGGGTAAAACTAAAGCTTGTACTCCATAGCAACACAACTTCCTGACATCAGAGTGGGGAAACCTAATTTTACTGATATCAAATGTGACACAATGTGTTTGTAAATGATTCTTTCACTTATATCACGGTGTCAGTTTAGGGAAGGACACCTGTTGCATTGAATGTTGCAGTAAACCTGTGAGCACCGGCTGGTACTGACAGACCAAGGATGATAACTGCATTGCCATGCTACAGTTGTCACATCCTACCAATATCGTGTCAGAAAGGTAACTTTTGCGACCATTGATGCCAGGCTTCTGTGACAGGATTTGGCTCCAAAATCCCAACGTTCTACCATTGCTCTACCAACCGTATAACACAATGTATACCTATATTGACTCACATTTATATAATCTAGCTGCAGGCAGAGAATAATTGATCTTTTGATTCGTAGAAATCCGATAAATTTTATTAGTTTGATATTAAAACAATAATTATTTGAAAAGTGATGAGAATGCTACATATGCTTGTATTTGTTTATCAATGCAAGTCCAAATGAATAGTTCACCTTTCAACAATGATGATGCCCACAGTTGCACATGGACATCTGGTATTTTTCCTGCTAGTTGCATGGCGGGCGTTACCATATTCATTGCTTCCTGTAAAATAATAACACAGAATATTGTATACATACACAAATCACATACATTTTCCAACAATAGTGTAATGCTTTGGTAATATTTAAAGACTGCAGATGATACAGCATACCTAATTGAGACTACAACCTAAAATCAATAACTCACTCGGTTATTTCCTAAAGAGAGAAATATGTGGCCCAGCAAAACAAGTGAACATGATGTTAATCTGTTCAAGTCTTCTGCATTTGACATTTTCAATGTTTCCCTGAGGTAGCGTCTGAAAAAGAAAAACAACATTCATATATAATATTGGGCAATGTGTGCATATAATTCAGGACAAAACCATGATCAGAAATTATAACGTTCCAAGCAATAACTCAACGGGTAGAAGACAAAAAAATAAAAACTTTGAAAATATTGACATGGCAAAGCTTCTACATTTGTACATGGTATGGTTAGTGGCGCTTGATTACCACTTAGCCGGCTAGGATTTCTAGCCGCTTTGCGGGCGCATAAATAAGGGTGTTTTCGATTTTGTTGTCGGAGTACTCGGAGCACATGACGGCAAGAGTGCAAATCAAACAACCCAGCTCACTTCCGTCCAGCTGAAATGCGCTGATCAACAGATACTGGCGCAAGGGGAGCAAGTCGGCTATAAATTTGTCGGGTCCTTTGCAAATAAAGACAAAGAAATCCCGCCGCCGGAAGTACCTTAAATGGGACACGCCAAACCTAGCCGGTGGCAAATAAAACACCACTAGTGTCACCTACGACCACATA
>JAUTCA010293490.1:0-17774 GCA_032362005.1 Nodopelta heminoda | reverse complement strand
CTCTATGCAGCAGAATCAAAAACGACTTCCAACACAATTATGCAAAACTGAACAATATCACATGTACAAGACCTACTCTTGGCAGAAATTAATAACTACTACAGTCGGGGGAAATACTCTGAACTGAGGTGAGTGGAAATCTCGTTACGTACAGGCGTACCAAGATATCGGACAAACTCCTTGAAAATGTCGCAGACATTGATTTCCGTTTTTTAATATGTTGGATATTTTCCAATATCAAAGTGTACAATGAATACTTACAGATACAATGAGAGTATTGATTACTTCCCCCAGGGTATTATGTCTGTATAGTAACGCTATTGGTGAACATCCGCACACGCAGGTATATTGCAATGTAGAGGATGTCGTAAAGCCTTCGATAAGAGGTAATATGCACAATATTTCTCCAGTGGAATATGCTCATAAATATATTTTGATTTACGACGAATATTGAATTTCTAAATTCCAATATTATTCCGATATTATAATTAATGGAAATGATGGAAGATGTATTTTTTTGGATATTGATCGAGAGAAAGACAATTAGGGAGAGAAAGTTTGTGAAAAGAGAGAGACAGGAGTAGAGAGAGAGACAGAGAGAGAAGAACAAATACAATCAGAAGATAGAGCCTGATTTCTGTGTTAACCCAGGAAGAAATTGCTTTAATAATTTCTCAAAAATACCAATAAAGAAATTTCGATCCACTGTACGAGTAGCAGATCTATTGGCAGTGCATTCTGGGACTTCTACGCCTCAGAACGCTAGTACGCTGTTTGCAGTAGTATCACATCGAGTCAGGTTTATAACAATAGGGAAGGTAACGATGGTGAAAGCACACTAAACACAATAATATTGCACATACATCATAACCCATACCACGTCTCGCGACAACTCAGGGGATTTCATGACACTTTGAGGACACTTTTGTTTTCGAGACTTACCAAACAACTACCGGTACACACATAATATATATACAAGCATACAACTGGCAAAGATATAGAAAGTGGATAATGTATTTAATATCTACACGCAGCGGCATAATGATGAGCGAGTTTACAGCACTTCGGGTTTCGATTTACTCCATAATGCCAATTACGATTTACAGGAATGAAAATTAACACTAACCCAATAGGCCAAGCATAAATCGGGTTTTACACCCTGCTTTTATGATTTATGTCATGACTAACTGTATAACCTTTTTTATGAAATTCTGGCTAGATTTAGAAAAGATCCTAACACTTCCATGTTTTGTAAACTTTTAATGTTCTTACGGTAATTGAATAATCCTCTGGTGTTATAGGTTTTAAAGTAAAAATTCCATCCCTATATATTATTTCATCAAAGCTGACGACAAAAAAAACTCAACATTATATATATAAAATTTAAACACAAACATTTACAGTTCATAAAAACAGTTATATGGCAAGGTCAGGTTTAAACTTTGAAGCATAGAGAACATTTATAAAAACATATAAATTGTAATTATTGTCGTGTTTTTCTTCCGCCTGTAAATTGAGATTTTTAATCAGCAACTGAGCAAAATCGTGACACAGAGTTAATGGAATGTAAAGGAGGACGATGATGGTAACCGGATGAATAATTAACTGATCAATGAGGTTTTACCTTACCTAAACACACGTAGTAATTTAAGTCCTTCTGGGATTAATGAACAACTTTTCTGTTCAACATTTACAATTTACTAACGTTACAGTTATGATTTAACCAACGATGAACATATTCAATAAAATAGTGATTGTGACAAACCTTATCCTTTAACCTTCACTTTACTATAGCCAACCATAGGTGCCCTATAAAACAGTGATCGTGAGTAACAAAGCATGGAGAATGATTGGCAGGTTGTTGAATCCATTTTAATCTCTATATGGAAAAAGAAATACCATAACCATAATTTCTTTTTAAAATGCAAATTTAGCACTGCTTTAAAGATTCTTTCAATTATTTCACAGTGTTTCAATTTACAATTGATAGTAAAAATACTAAAGTGGATGTTCCAAGATACAATTCTAATTATTAACGACTTTAAAATCTTCGAGGTACATGAACATGTCAATATTATTTAGACATTAATTTTGTCGATATGAATTCTGATAATAATAAAAAATGAACAAATAGCCATGACAATAACTTACTAGTACTTACAAATGTGAAGAAAAAAATAAGTTCTTATGTTTTGAAATATACCACATTCAGATTGTTTTTAATAACACCTTTCTTACAAGTTGACGTTGGCACAAATAAATTGTTAATAGCTCAGACATAAAATTATCTGCAAAGACAAGCTTACGAACACACTGTGAATACAGAACTCGAGGGGTCTTCAAACATACTTGTAACATTTACACAACTTGACACATCTGTATGAGATCAAGCATTACTGTAAAGCATTATCCCTGGAGTAATGCGAATACTGACTGAACCAATGACCAGATATGAAATTGTGCTTGAACAATATTATTTATTATTTTTGTTTGGAAGTTCATATTTTAACTATTCTGCCACTACTGCTGTTTCAATATCTTGCCATATTCATAGAATATGAGTACTATTTAGTGATATATAATTCATATTTAGCCACATCTAGCGATATTTAACAATGTATAGCCATATTTAGCATTATCTAGTCATATCTATTCATATTTAGCTCTTAATACTAATAGCCATATAATATATCCACATATAGCCATAATCTATTCATACATATCCGTATTTAGCAATATCTAATCAGATCTAGTCATATCTAGTTATACATCTAGGCACTATAAGAACGAAACGAGTACATTTTAAATATTAAAAGCTACACATTTGTTTCTTGTCTACTGATATAAATATTTTGTGTATCAATGTTGCATTATATATATTCAGTAATAAATATGTTCCCTGTGGGGAAATACGGTACACTATAATGCAGGATTCAATGGATGTTACAGAACATATATAAACACTGGTATGCTGGTGACTGACCGGCTAAAACATAGAACATTTAAATATCGTTACTGAGAGGATCGCTCGTCTTCAATCAGTGGTAAACTGGTTCTGTCTAGTAACCATTCCTACCAGACGAGACGCGTATGTATGTACCCTCACCCGCACACCTCAGTCTTTAGTTAAAAACAAACCGCTCAGCTATCTCGCTGGATCACGGAGTAGTTCCCAGTCCTACAGTTTTAGTTTCTACTATGAAATCTAGGCATCATTTTGGAACCGTTTAGCTTCGCATATAGACGATCATCAGCTGACGTGGATTCACAGGCATCGCAGAAATATACAGTCATCTTGGTAAACTCACAACACTGACATATACACGCACAGATTTATAAATATACACACGCTGGGTGTAGCATATGAAAGAAATTAGATTTCTGTATGAAGATTATTTTCTTCTCCAGATTTGAAATATGCAAACTTCCCAAGGAAACAAATGTGCAGTCTGTCTGTCGTCTAGAATTCCCAGCGTTTCGACAGCGAAACCTGTCCGACACCATTCCTGTGTTCCACATGATCAGTTCACGGTCGTGCGCCATTTCCGTTAAATTTGGCGCGACATCTCCCAAAAGCACCATTCCTCATTCGCAAAAAAAAAGCTTGTCCGAATCAACATGAGCCTCGTGTGCGTAGCTACACAGTGTTCACGGTGTCACTGTTCCATTTTATACAGTGTCACTATTCCGTTCCAACTAAAGACTAGAGAGTCACACATTAATAAGACATTTCAGGTCACACAACCCAGAATATCTGAACGGTCAGATTAATGCACATATTTTTTAATATAACCGCTATAGGTCAACAATTATCTTGCTGCACATTGCATATCTAGGTTGAGCTTCGGGTCCGGCTCATGACAGTATTATGACGTGTATGACAGCAAGCCTGTCACAACTGTTCGCCGCTTGCTTGATGACGGCAGGATGTCGACTGACCACTCCTAATATCTACGTATGTGATCCGGATGAATGGATGGTGCCATCATATAATACAATGCAGCTCGGTCGTATTCTATTATACAAATACCCCCTGGTGGTTGTCCTACCGGTTGAGCCCAACCACGACACATTTAAACATTGCTGAACACCTTTGGCTTGCAAGAATACCTTTGGCTTGCAAGAACATTCATTGGACGCTTGCAAGAACATTGGACGCCTGCAAGAACATCTTGGGGTTTGCAAGATCACTTTTGGCTTGCAAAAACATCTGGGGGTTGTAAGAACACCTTTGGCTTGCAAGAACATCCTAGGCTTGCAAGAATGACCTTTGACTTGCGATAACATCTTGGGCTTGCAAGAACATCCTACGGTTGCAAGATGGACTTGTTGTCAAGGTTCACATCACAGGGTCAAGCTGAACGGACAGAGAGAGAGAGAGAGAGACCAACCAGTCTCGCAGCCTGTCTCCCACGGCATCAGATTATCAACATGGTCAAGTCTTTGGTAGCAGTACACACACAGCCAGTGGTCAGTCAGGAGGCTTCAACTGTTCCCCGTAGAGTCGACCCCCGGTAACAGAGGTCCACTGTCCAATCCACCCTAATGACTAGGATTGGTCAAGACACTGAGCGGTGGCGGTCTTGTTACATTCCACATAATAAGTCGAGGCAGCAGACTGTTGGAGTTTCCTTCAAGAGCCGACAAGGACAGAGTCGCGACCGGCTGACCACCGTGTTCCCGGTGACTAGGCTGAGTGGACAAGGAGGTGTTGGCCGACAGCATCTGGTGTTGGTAACCAGGGCTGGTGCTGGCTGTTTTACAAGTAGTGAGGTGTGTCCTGTCCGGTCAGCAAGCGGTAGATGGACGTCGGCATCGTCTTCATGTGGATCTGAAATAACAAATACGAAGATGTAATTTGATAAGCCTTGTATGTAAACACATGCATGATGGCTTGTTGTAGGTTAAAGACATTTTCAAGTACTAGGGCTAGACACACTCTATGGCAATGAATGGTCATGTGAATTCAGGTTCAGTGTCGTGGAATGCCCTTCCCAATAATATCCGGGACACCTCCAACTTGTCAGCTTTCAAGATACATCTCAGGGCTCTAACATATGCCCGACGTATAGAGGCAAGTTAAATTGGACTGCGGGCAACCTACATTTTAACATTTTGCACCTTTGGTGCCATTGTTACTTGCCCTAACTCAAAATGTTAGTCTGGAGCCCTGACATCTAAAAACACTTCTCTTTAAGCGAGCATATGACTAAGTGCCTTTGAGCAGACATTTTCCTGGATAATGGCGCTGGATAAATTGTGTAACTTAACTTAACTTAACTTAACATAAGATGTCAGGTCATTCGCTTTGCATTTCTTCACTTCCACCATTGTGCCTAGTTCCTATATTTCCAATGTTTGCAACTAATTGTTGTGAAAATTATTTCGCCAATTTGCATATAACTTGTGTAGTCCTTTAATTATAAATTATGTTTTTTTAAAACCTATAATCCTTTAAAGTACATACACATAAGGACCAGTCAAGTATTTCTGAAATGCCAATGACCTGCTACCAATCAATCTCACCCTGGCAAGAGGCAAAATAATAAACTGGAGAAAAATGTGTAGATCTAGAAATATATATATATAAAAATCTAGAAATATATATATATAAAAATAAGATAACGGAAAAAAACCTCACCAAAGCTATAATTTTATTGAAACATATCATGACTGAATGCAATAATACATCAATAGAACAGTACTTAAATTAGCATTGCGTCTAACATCATGCTTTACATCACCCACTTCCCATTATCCCTCTTCATATAGCATCATCCAAACTCAAACCTACCACACGATAAGTCACGACCACGATTAACATTTCCACGCAACATCTAATACCGTTTCTCCAATGACACTACTTTTTCCCCTAGTCGAAAAAAATAAAAAACTTCAAAGAAAAAGAACAATTTTTTTTTTACCATTATTGTTTTCGCGTGGCTTTTAACAAGTACCATTGATCTCGCGATGCATTGTGTCCAAGCAAGAATTCCGTCAAAGCATGTTGGCTACTTATAGCCATCAGTGTGATTGGTCGAAAAATTGCAGCTGTCTGCACAAAGAACAGCTGATTGTTATCTAAGGAGGATTTGCAAGAAGTCGGTGACAATATCATTAGCTTGCGTGTTGTCTATGTCACATTGTCAGAGCCGCTCCGTTAAACGTGAAGATGAAACGGTTAGAAGCACATCCATCATTGCGGGGAAAAAAGATTGGAAAGAAAGATAAAAACGTATGTTCTTGCAACTATTTTATCGTGTTTCTGTTCTTTGCCATGTCTGGCTGGGGTTATCGATCAGTGTTCAAAAGCGAAAAAGAAAAAAAGGTAGAGAAATTGATGTCAGTTGTAGACACGTTAAGCATCAGTTGTAAATTTCTAACAAAATTATAAATACGGTATTTTTTGTGCGATATAAATTACTACTATCAGTTGTAGACATGGTAGATCGGTTGTAAATTTCTAACAAACTTACAAATATTGTGAGAGACAAATTACTAGGCTAACAGGTCAATACACTTTAGCAGAAATAAACTTTAAATATTTTTTTTATAATTTACCGTAATTAATTTATCGGTAATTATTTTCCATTTTATCTCAAATTATTTATGAAGAATAGCATTGTAGCATAATTTAAGTTGTAAAACACTCCATATTTTCAACACACCCTTGATCGATATGTACAAATATATTCTGCACCTTGGACATTAACACACGACTGGTCGTAATACCAACAGGAAATAAAAAAAATCATCAGAATAATTACGTTAGATAAATACTTCGATAAACGCATTTCTATCTCTTATCTAGCATTTCTTACCACTTTATTAGTTTCGCTATTTTAGTGGCATCGAGCGCGTGTAACATCAAAAGGATACCCCTAACCCAGCTTATGTCGATGACACCAGGACAGACTATTAACCACAATCTTTTTCTTAACACATTTCAATTCGCGCTCGACATTCAAATCCTCGCAGCGTACCTTTTTGAGACGACAATTTGGACGGAAAACGCTGGATCAATGCGAGGACACGGAAATAGCCTGAATATATCTCCCCGGACTGATTCAGGCCCACTGTAGTACAGGAATGATAACACGTAATTGATTCCAAAATACTTCCCCCAGTGATGCCGACATATTAACGTGACAGAGTGTGAATCGGGAGCAGCGTGGAGAGATAGCCGGCTCTAATCCGGCTTTTCTGGCTGTCACCTCAAACAAGCCAGATTTGATGAGGTGCTAAAACGTATGATAATTTTCAAAGAACTGGCTTTTTCTCTCGCTGGAGATGTAGGTGTCTTGTCTACCTTTCACTGCGGCTTATTGGATCGGGGGGGGGGGGGGGGGGGGAGCAAAATCGGTAGAAAGGGGGGTGTAATTTTATACAAGCCTGTGGAATTGGGAGGGGGTCAGGTCTGTGTGTGAGGGTCGAGAAAGGGACACATTTGTTGTATTCGAGATAAAACTTGTCATTTAGAGACAATCAGGTTTGGATGGATAAATACAGGACGAAAGCGACAAACTTGTCATATCAGAAGAAAAAAAATGATTAAAAAGGACAAACTTTGTCATGCCAGAAAAATTGAAAGGATGGAAAGGAAAAACTTGTTATATGAAAAAAAAAAATGAAAGAATGAAATGGACCCCCGCAAAAATATGAAAGGATGAAAAGGACAAAGCAGACATCTATAAATACAGGTTAGATAAAAATATATGTGGTAGAAATCTTGCTAGTCTTGTGGGCAAGTTGGGAATTGACGTAATTTTGAACGAGCCAAGGTAACTGTAGGTTTTTTAAATTGAATTATTTCTTAATGCTGCACTAACCTTTCACCTAAATGTGACGATATGTAATAAAATGTATAAATCAGTTAATGTAGATGAATTGATAGATAATTGCTTGCTATTTAGAGAGAACCGTAATGCTATATTCCACAAATAAAATACCACAGTAAAGGTACAGAGCCCTCAGGCTGGTTGTGGAATCTTTGATTCGTTCAATCCTCTCTCCACAGGAACACCAATTTTCAAAATATATAGATTACAATAACTTATTTTTCTAACAATATTTTTAACCATTTCCCACCCAAATAGTATATTCCAATATTTCAAAAAGTACTCCTGGCTCTGAGATCACAAAACTGTTTAAATATGATTTCATGCTCCAGTTCAGATTTTGGTATTTGTGAACAAAACTTTGAGTTGAGCTTGACATTGTACTAAAAAATAGGTTCGTAATCTTCGGCCCTGTTGTGAACTAACTTATTGTAATTTTTTCCCTTTAATTTCTGATCGTAATTTCCCCCCTTTAATTTGTTCTAAAGGCAATCTACTACATCTCCTAATTCTTATTGATTAAACCATTAACATTAATAAATTAAAGGACTAGTTATAAACACAACGTCAAATCATCTCCAGAAAACAATTAAACTCAGTTGGGAATATGGATTATCCTTGAGGGGAGGCGGATGGGGGGAGAAAGAAG
Organism: Nodopelta heminoda; assembly: GCA_032362005.1. Taxonomy (NCBI): domain Eukaryota; kingdom Metazoa; phylum Mollusca; class Gastropoda; order Neomphalida; family Peltospiridae; genus Nodopelta; species Nodopelta heminoda. The sequence goes on along the minus strand of JAUTCA010293490.1, from coordinate 9,287 downwards.
GAAAATAGGTTCCTTTCACCAACATGTCCATCTCAACAGAAAAGCAATTAACAGTCGCGTGCAGTCCGCGTGTTAATGTTAACACGGGTCGCGGTCCTGAGACGTGACACAGTCGACACAAGGATGACACAAGATGTTACATGTCCGTGACAGGCTGGAGGAAATAGCGACCCTGGTCTGTCATGTAACGCTGCCATTAGCCGCCAGCTTTCGCTAATAGCTCCCCGTATATCGCCAGACTATTCCTGTACAGCAGAATGCAGTTCACTACGCTCTATACGTGCTTTCAGAAAAGGTTCCAAGCAAGACAGACGTCTGTGGGTGGCAGTGGCAGAGAAAGGCCATCACATTTAATATCTGGCAGATAGAGTGCATCTGCTTTGAAATTGTTGAAGGCGACATATGCTATGAAAAATTTAATCAATACAGACTTCAATTGTTGAGGACGACATATGATAGGAAAATTGAATCTTGTATTTAAACCCGACTTCAATTGTGAAATAATACACACACAAAAAAATGGAACTGCGTATATGTTCTTTTATATAACATTAAAAATACTGACTCAGAAGGTTGTATGCTGAATTATTCTAAAATGGTGCATCGATAGTTGTAGACCTGGGTTCCAATCCACAGATTTACAATCGATTGTAGACCTATCATAATAAGATGATTGTGACCACCACTCTCATCTTATGATAGGTTTACAATTGATTGTAAAGATTTGATAGCTTTGTGAATTGGGGTCCTAGTCTCTTGTTTTTGGTTTGTTTTTAAATTGGTGTTTAGAGCCACTTTCAAGATTATTTTACATACCACAGCTTGTACCTCATAACACTCTCTCTGCTGGATTAAGCACTGCTCTTTAGGGCATCTATGGTTGCCTTCAGCATGAAGAGGGTTAAGTTAACCATGGGGTTGCTCCTTTCTAGCTGTTCTGTCTGTACTTTCTGTCTGACGCATGCACAGTTACACTGTGCGGTGTCGATCCTTGGTAATTGCGCATGCGTCGGACAGAGAGAACAGCTAGAAAGGAGCAGCCCCCATACCTCTAACATTTGCGATGGTGTTTTCTATGGCCAAGGTTGGGAGTTTTGCGTTACCTTAGAGTTATGCCCCCTTTCGTACAGGCAAGCCCCGAATTTGACATCCTTTCTAATCCTGATAATAGTATAGCATGTAAACACGGAGCCAGTGTTTCACGTGCTCACCCACCGCACTAATGCATGGCAGGACATTTACATAGAGTAAAAGGCCATCCAAGGGGAAGTAATCCCCCAGCGGTCATGCATTAATCCGTGACTAGCAGAATGCTGACCAGCATCAGTGTGATGTTGTTTCACAACTCTCTTGTTTCTCACGTCAACAGTGTGAAAATATTGTTCCCTGCTTTCACACAATTATGCTACATCTGGGCTGATAATAAGGATATTACACTTCTCATATCAGATATTGATATTAAATACTAATCTGGTAATAGTAGCCAATTCACAGCCTTATGTGGGAAAATTCACAGCCTTATGTGGGAAAATTTGCAAATAGGATAATATATAATATAATAAAGATAACATATATAATAGGATAATATATGTACCCATCCATTGTTTAGCCTGTAGGCTTAACAATAGGCAGCTCAGTGCTCCCTATCATGAGGCTCTTCATATCCACTTAGAGAGCACAACGCTCTTGCATCTATCCTTCTCACTGATCACTATAAGAGTGCTTTGGTCTCTTAGTGGATACAAGTGTTTCACGAAAGGGTGCCCAGGCTCCGAGATCACGAAACAGTTTTCAATACGATTTTATGTTCAATTCAAATTGTTTCACAATCCCTATATATAATTTGACATTGAGCATGAAAGGTTTGGTAATCTCAGGGCCAGGTATTGCCGAGATGTCGGAGATATTCTCACCTCTCCTACTGAGTTGGCCAGAAGTGCTACAATCTTCTCATGAGGTACGGCCACCACACTCTGGTTGTTGATCTCGATGATACGGTGACCCACCCTGACCCCTCCACGCTCGGCGATGCCCCCTCGGAGCAAGCTGCAGATCTGTGTGTGAAAGAAACATGGCAGCTTGTCATGCTAGTATTTATATAGTGCACAGGAGTTGTATCTAAAATGTGCCCATCACCTTTTACAAAAAGTAATGTTTCTTTTGTTATTACCATTTTTCTATGTTAGCCACTACCCCTTATTCATTGTATTGGTAGTCACTCGGTCACTCACTCATTCAACCTCACTCTATTTGCTCATTGAAAGCTCTCTCCCTTTCTCTCTCTCTCTCTCTATCCACTCTATCTCTCTCTCTCTCTCTCACATTATACTATGCACATACAAATATGAATATAAATAACCTCTCTCTCTCGCTCTCTCTCTCTCTCTCTCATAAGTCACTCTATCATTCATCCTTCATTTACTCAACTCTCACCTAACCAGTCATTCAATTACAACCTATCACACATTCCCTTCTACAAGTCTACTGGATCTGCCAATGAAGGTCCACCCATACAAGAAGATGAACTGACCACTCCGTTCTGGACACTGAATCCCAGCTGGTACTTGACGTCCGGCCGCTTGATGAGGACCTCCACCACGGGCGGACACGGCACCACCGTGAGCTTGACCACTGTCTGAGGCTTGGACGTCTGAAACACCGGGCAGCAAGACATGAGATGGTCATCAGTGAACAACAACTAACAGATGACATCAAATGACAGATGACATCTACTAACAGATGACTTCAACTAACGGATGACATCCACTAACAGGCAGTCAAGGAACATCAAGGAACATCAAGGAACATCAACTAACAGATGGGCATCAAGGAACATCAACTAACAGATGGTCATCAAGGAACATCAACTAACAGATGGTTTTAAGAGAGCATCAACTAACTAGCTTTTGTTTTTGCTCTTCAATCAGGGTTAGAACTTAACATTAAAATGTACTCGCCCAAATAATGACATAAACAACAAAACTTGAAATTTCTACTAGACAATAAGATACCTTTAACATTAGGATAAGTGGATTTGGCCACCGGGTGAGTGGGAATTTTCAGTAAATAGTGATCTTGTTTCAAGCATAGCCTGTATATTACTGTTGACACATCAAATTCGATTATAATAAGTCACTGTCAATCACTTTAAACTAGAAGAACTTTTGAGTTGACACTATGTGTTTTGATACAATTATGACATCATAAATTGCTACATGATCTATTCACCAAACAGAAGTGGAACCAAATTTTAACTTCAGCATACATCAAGGTTTAAGATCGATTCACTTTCTAACCATACTTGGTGTATCAACAACAGCAAATATTACCATATAAAAAGCACTTCAAAGCACATTGACGTTTTTCGTGTCAATGGTAATATGTGCCATAGTAAAACCCATGAGACACCACAGCTAAACATAAGTGAATACAATGCATGAAAAATGATAAATTTATACAGAATATCTCCACGCAGCAATAGTTATTGAACTCCTGGGATGAATAGAAAATCGAACCTTTGAATTTCTAGTTTAACTTGCAAGACTGCACTCTTCCATACTGTTGACCCCCAACCAGAAACAATTGCAAATTCAAATGCAATTGATTTCAGATAATAGAAAACATGAAGTCAAACATGAAGTCACAGACTCACACTTCATTTGACACACACAAGTTCCTTTCACCGTGAACGCTCAGACAGGAGTGATTTATCGTCCATGACCAACAGTCAATATATCCGTTTTCTCCACAATGTCTTCAAATAAATGCACGAAAATAGCTAGACCATAGAAGTATAGAATTTCTGACTAGGGGATCGTGGAAGATTGCCAGAAATAAGCATGTATGGATTCTGAGATGAACACCCCCCATCTAGAAGAATTAACTAATCAATGTTTACATATGATTACATATTAACGAATATGGTCCAATTTGTCGATGGAGAGTCTTAGGGTACACGAATAAAAGCTGTAAATATGGGACCATTGTACTGGTACGTTTTGTAAAAAATGTAAAAAAGAAATCTGAAAAATACTCCAGCACTTTTAAACAAAAAAAAATATATGAGATTTAATGAAGCATTCTAAAATAGCAATTTGGTTTCCAAATAAACAAATAATACAAATGTCAGTACCCAAAAAAAACTGTGACAAATTTGTGTTTTTATAAATGACGCCAATACCAGAAAGCATTAGTACAACACTAGGATGTCATTTCCTATACAAATCTAATTTCCAAGACTTGAGGGCAATGTGAACAAATGCCTTCTATCCACGCTGGCTGCTATTTTATACAGAAAACAGGCAAAATGAGATTTTCGATGAATCCATTTAGCAGCGGCAGAGTCCCATCTCAGTCATGCAAACATGATTTTATGTGTTTTATCCCTCATGTAATGGATTCCGTCTCTGATGTCCTTTCCCTGAAACTTCCTCTTTCGCCGTTACCAGCAAGCAATTGATGAACAAGACAATGGAGTTAGCGTCATCCAGACACCTCATAAACAGTTAGATTTTGTGGATCAGAGAACCTGATGAGTAGAGAAGATGCCAGCTCTTGAGCTGTGTTATACATCCAATTATCTGTCTCTGACCTAGACCCATCTACCTCCTCCTCCCCCCTACCTGTCCCTCCTCCCCCTACCTGTCCTTCCTCTCCCCTCACCAACATTCCCTCCTCTCCCCTCACCAACATTCCCTCCATTCACAACCATTCCCTCCCCCTCCACCACCACCACCACCACCAACAACACCACCACCGCCATCAACATCATCATCATCATCACCTCCTCCTCTACCACCACCACCACCATCACCACCACCACCACCATCTCCTCCTCCCCCTCCTCCTCTTCTTTCCTCACACCAACCCTTCACGACACCATATTGTCTCATTCATTGCAGATTAATGCGGTTCCTCTCTTCAGTGCGCTCTATGAAGACGCAAGACACCAGACTATTCACAAAGTAATTCACAAATCTGTCCCCGACCAGGCCTGGTCCATTGGAACATAAAACCATACAGATAAAAATTCAATAACATTTTACGGGTCTGTTCATTGGAGATCTGGTATCGAGGGGAAACACATTACCAGACACCCAGTGTTCCGCTGGAGGTACATTCTGGGGGTCAGGAATATTGTTAGGAGTCATGTTGGCAAGGAATAACACCGAGATAATGTCAGACAGGGGAAAATGAACTGATATATGTACGGGAAGACCTTAATAAAAATCATGGAAAGCTCCCCTCCCTCTTTGCTGGATTGTGCACATGTTTTAGTAAATTCTTGTTTTCTGTCTTTATTGCATACCGTACTTATTCTGGTAAATTATTATTTGAATTGAATCAGGTTTTAGAGCATTACAAGATCGCATTGCTCATATTACAAGCTTGTCAGGATGAAACCTGCAACACCTGTAGTGCTGAATGTTGCAGTAAACCTGCAAGAATATGCTGGTGCTGTTGAACCAAAGATGATAACTGCACTGCAACAGAACAGACAACACATCTATGCTAACCTGCAGGATATTGTTTCTTGAAGCTCTATTATCTACTATGAGACCATAAGGCCCTGAGATTACGAAACTTTCTGAGTACAAAAACGTACTCAGACTATGACGTCACATGACGTTTTATGAACAAAATTCTGAGTCGAGTACGAAATCGTACTCAGAAAAGTTTCGTAATCTCGGGGCAAGGACTCTCATAGCCATCTCTAATACATGGGGATTGTGCGCTTACTAGAGCGCTATGGTCTCATAGTCGATATATCAGAGCGTCCGAGAAACAATACCCTGGTGTTGATCAGCCAAGACCGAATGACGGGCATGCATGAATTTAGAATGATTGTGACATTGCATGTACTGATAGAACCTTTGCCTGTAGAACCTGTGAGCCTGAATAAAGATTAAACTAATTAAGTTAACCACTGAAGAATCTGACACCTTAGAACAGTTATTACCATTAACCCTCTCCCTGCTTGACTAACCATGGACACTGCTCCTTAGGGCATCTCCAGTTGCCTCCAGCATGGAGAGAGAGTTAAGAGAAATCTCGAAATAATGAGAAATCCTAATCTCCAGTCTTGTGAGATGAAGACTTGGGGGCCAATGAAAAGTAATCTCCAACAAGAAGAAAAATACAATCCACCGATACTCTTCTCTACAACTCATTTTACAACCAATGCATTAATGAACAAAGTGTAAATACATCTCAGTTTCATCCCATCTATGACGACTCTTCAACGACGTATGCTTGGATCAAACTTTTATCTAATTTTGAGAGAGAGAGCAACAACAAAAAAAGAGACTTTTCACTATATTCTTCGAAAGTAATTTAATTTCAATTCCAATCGATCACTCTTCACTGGATAAGCACACAGACCTTATCAAAATTTAGGACCTGAAAACTATTACAATCTTTAAAAGATACGAGAATTTTGTTCTTCTCCCTTCATGGGACAGGCTAGTTTGTGGGTGTTTTCATTTCATCGAGGCAGGCAGTTAAACAGGTTCAGATCAATATAGAGTTTATTCTTGATCACACTTCCTTCAAACATTGGAAAACAAAAATCAATTACATTATATGGGCCATGGGCCACCGGGTGTGAGATAATAACATATAATTCTCCGGATGACACGGGCCGCTTTAACTTGTTATTGTTCCATCAGTGGTTCGCCGATAAACCCATAATCTAGCAGTCATTACAGAATTAGTGTCTAGAAACAATGTCAATGTTAAACACAGCAATTGATTACTTTGTCAGTGAGGTGAACGATCTATAAAAGATCTAAAGAAAAGTTGTCGTTCGTCAAGCAACAGTGTCGGAATGCTTTCGTAAAAAAAGAAAGAAAAAAAAAGAAGAAAAAAAAGGCTCCTTGCGTATTTCTTTACACAGGTTTCTCCTTGTATGACAAGATGCTTGTAGTTAGTTTTTAGTTTGTTTTGCTTTTCGTAATTACAGAACTAACTTCTTTGATTTAATACAAAAGATCATAATTACCTAGATCTCCTTGCAAAGAACAGTTGTAGCTATAATAATTGACTGCGAGACAAATTTTAGGAAACAGCTACAAATTTAACTTTGGTTGCAAGAACCAACCACTTTCATCGCTACAATAGTTTTAGCTAACCATATTCTAAAGCATATTATAGCGATAACAATGTTTTGACACTAGTAGGTTCTGAAAGCATATTGTAACGATAACAATGTTTTATGTATAAGACACTAGTAGGTTCTGAAAGCATATTGTAGCGATAACAATGTTTTATGTATAAGACACTAGTAGGTTCTGAAAGCATATTGTAGCGATAACAATGTTTTATGTATAAGACACTAGTAGGTTCTGAAATTTTGACTTGCAATCAATTGTAGCTACGACTGTTCTGTGCAACGGGCCCCAGGACCTTTTGATGGACATTCAGCTCAGAAAGAATTAATAATTAATTCTAATGTACACATCCTTATGGTAATTGCTTGGCAAACATCCCATGGAAGGAAATAGTCTGGAGGCCGTATACTTACTGTCAGGAAAGTTCTTTTCAAAAATATTTCTACATTAGATATTTTTTTACCATTATTTAGTAACAGAATTATTTCCTTCATTTTTAAAACTGAAACACATCAACAATGTCCAAAGTCAGTTGCGTTCAGTCGACATATATTTCTGTCCTATCATCATCAGCAATCATCTTACAATGACAAACACACAACCCTTCAATGCCAGTATCTTAGTCTATTGACAAGGAAATAAAACCCGGGGAGAACTCGATTCTGATTTAAATAGAAAACCAACACGGAGAAACAAGGTTAAGCGAGGGTGGGAAGAGTTCAAGATGTCCCCTCGTTAAAAGTGTAGCATCTGGAAATACGATCAAGGCATTATCGCCGATGGTTGACGAGCATGATGAGAATTGGAACGGACGATAAGAAACCTATCTGTCAATAAAACGGACAGCTACCATCCATGCTGAATCGAGTCGGTCAACAACCAGGGTTCTCTTATAAATCTTTATGCATACCAATCTAATTATATCCTAAACTGACAAGTTGTGATATAAGTGAAAGAATATTGAAAGCGGCTCTAAGACTCTAAAAACCTAACTAAAAAGAAATTATCTAAATAAAATAATTTTTTTTAAATAAAAATGATACGAGTATTCCTCTGTCAGCTTAGTTAACAAGACCTTCAGGTTTAGTTTTCTGACTTTCCTTTGATAGAACTACTTTCTCTTTGGTAATAAAGTCCAATATAGATGTCAAATCTAATTACTGGAGCCGTCCTCGTGTCAGCTTGAGAACAAGACCGTCAAGTTTGTGTCTTCTCACTTTCCTCCAACATAACTAACTTCTCTTCGGTAATAAAGTCTGACGTGTAATTTATTGCTGTTTTGGCTCACTTTATCTTCATTTGTGCTCAGGCAAAGTGGTTCTGGACCAAAAACGGGAGAAGTCGCGGCTCCCAATATTTCCCCAGAAAATACATTGATCTCGGTTCAGTCTCTCGCAGCCATGCCTTCGACAATGGGTTGTTTATCTCGCTGCACAAGGATCTCTCCACGATGTTGTTAAGTCTCTTGCGTGTCTCTGTGTGTCTCCGCGTGGGTCTCGGATACGTGCTTGCTTTGGTACAGGAATGTCATGTTTTTCAGCTTCAGCAGCCTCAAAGACATCTCAAACTAGACAGCACCAACGACATATTGAAACTTTTCAGTGAAGTTATCTAGCATGAAGTTATTGGCATAAATTTATTGATTTATTATTTTTTGCTACAAGAACCAATTGAGTGGGAAGAAATTCTTCAATGATAAAATATAAAAAATAATAAATTATAATTTCTCAACTACACAAATCAAAAGACACAAAATTCATCTTTAATTAAACCGAACATATTTCATTCCAAAGATTCGATACTGGTTGCAAGAACTTTGTACCATAAACGTCACACATAAAAACCTGAAGAAACATAAAAAAATAACATCAACCGAAAACCATCGCAGTGATGTACGGTATCTACATATCATGGTATATCAAAAATAGCCTCCAATGTTATTCCACATCAGCCTGAAGAGCATTGGAATGTCCACACAATCTGTCAGCATAAATGTCTGTAAGTCAGCGGGTGTAACAAGCCGTTTGGAATCCATCAAAGGCGGATTAACCGCAGTCGGTCAACACACGGATTCCTGCCCTGGAGCTGGGAAAACATTCTTGTCCAGGGTATCGTTTCTCGAAGCTCTCTTAGCTGCTAAGGGACCATAGCACTCTCTTAGCAATGCATTAGCTATCG